>CM072862.1:27052500-27100000 GCA_036937835.1 Pampus argenteus
AAAGGTTGTACTCACGCAGGCGCCATGAGATCTTGGTGGTGTTGGCGGCAGCCATGCTGGTCACAGACTGGCTGCTCTGTGTCAACCACACGACCACTGTTTAGGTTAATTCATGAAGTCAGTCAGGATCACAGAGGCCAGACATCAGCTTCTCATTTACTCTGAGCTTCCTCCACCTGCAGGGAGACGATCACACAGGACAATACAACGTCTTGTTATCGTGCCCAGACAGAGTACAAGTAAACTCCAGCAGATGGACGCAACAGCAGACTGCTTGGTGTGCTTAATCTCTGTGCTGATTTATTCTCCGTCACTGCTCTTGATCTCAGGTTTCATTGACACCACCCGTCACGTCCCAACAGTGTTCATTTCAATGGGTTTAAAAGTGCATATTACTTATATAAAAGCGGTTGTTACAGTTGTTTTTGTACAGACAGTGTTCAGGTTTGAGCTCTGTCGTTTCTTTAGTAGATTTATCACCTCTGCTCACTTTCTGTTTTAGTTTTTACTCTTCCCGTCACAGCAGGTGGAGTTCAGGTGCTACAGGTGACTGGTTGTTGTGACCCGTCACAGCAGGTGGAGTTCAGGTGCTACAGGTGACTGGTTGTTGTGACCCGTCACAGCAGGTAGTTTATTAGTTATTATGAAATGAATACCAAAGATCAGCCTTGTACTTAGTTGTAATCCCATGAGGAAAATAAACACCACTAGGATTAAAAACTCTTTAGTTTATGTTTCTCACGTCTCTCATGTTAATATATATATATAATATATATTTCTTCCCATATCATAATTTCTATTTTAACAAATGGCTGATTCAAATTGTCTTATTGAACCACACGTGATTAAACTGTATTTTATTGATTTGGTCGTTATTATTATTCATCTTATAGAAACAAGTAAATCTCTGATATATTTGATGTAGCTCCGATAGCTACCGTGATGCTAACTCACTGTTTGAACTAGTCGAGACAACAGAGAAGAAAAAAGACTCAAACTATAAGATGATGAAGTAGCTGAGACACTTATTAATCTAGTAAGATATAATAACGACTTCGTTAACTACCTACTAACTAACAAACTACCACTAACGAGCTCGAGCTAACAGCTAACTGACGTCCAGTTAGCTAATTAACGCTCGTTGTTACGGACATAAACTGGTTTTACCTTCGTCTGTCTGCCGCCGTTAATCACGTGACTGACCGGAGGGTAAAGTTTAAACGGTAAACCGTCAGATAATCTGGCTCCGCAGCTGATGACAACTTGTTGACAGTCTGGTTGTTCTGCAGCTGCAGCTTAGCAACTGAACCACTTCCGCTGACGTCATATGTCAACTTTAAATAACTTTATTGACAATGTTAAAGGTCGTCTTCTTTTTTGTTTTTTAATGGCGGTTGGCAAACAACTCTTAAGTGCAATACCGCCACCTTCTGGATCAGAGGTTATTGCATTAAATTATCTAGAGTCCTGTGTTTATACCCATCAGCTGTCAATTAAAATGTAATGTAATGAAGCCTGTGTTCAGTTTTAACTGTATCAAACAGTGAGACTGGTCTGGATCTTTAATAAAACACAACCACACAAACATCATGAAATGAAGAATGTGTTTTACATTATCTGGGATGTTTTTATTATTATTTTCTTGTGTTTGTTTGTTTAGGGGCGGATAACTGTTGTTCACACTCCAACACAGCAGGTGGCGGTAACGAAACCTAAATAATTTAGAAGAAGAAGAAGAAGCAGCTGTCAGTACCAGGAAGTGGTTGTCAACACTGGCTGTGGCGTCCATAGACATATATAGGTGGTGTCTGTGTATTATTTAACGTTGTTTAGGGCTTTGTGTGGTAATAAGGATAGATACACACATCTAATGCAGTTCGTCCGTTAAACCGTCATATTACAGTCCGGTTTAATGAGTCCGTTTCACCGGCAAACAGCAGCAGTTTGAAGCGGAGGCTCCAACATGGCGGCGGTGGACGTGGAGGATGAGAGTATTTTAGCCTCCATCTTTAAGGACAGCTTCCCGGGCAGCTTCCCGGACACCTGGAGGAGCAACCCGGATTTCACCGCCTACCTGTCCGAGCTGAGCTCCTTCGGCCTGGAGAAGCTGAGCCGGGAGCCGGAGCGGCTGGCGGAGGAACGGGCTCACATCCTGCAGCAGACCCGGGAGCTGGCCTTCTCCAACTACCGGACCTTCATCCGAACCGCGGACTGCACCGAGCGGAGCCACCGGGACTTCAGCCGGGTGGAGGCCAGCGTGTCTCGGCTGCTCGACAAGCTGCCCGGCTTCACGGAGAAATGCAGGTCAGTGATCTGATCATTGATTAGTGATCAGAGGATCAATAGAGGTACCATGAGTACAGCTGTTTTAAATTTGTAGTTTATGAAAATAGTCTTCTTCTGTCTCAACAGTTTCCTTGATAATTAGTTGAACTAATTGTTAATCAAAAAATTCTGTCAATCGACTAATCAGCAATAATATCGATCTGTGATTATGTACTGTTTTACTGTATCAGCTGTTTTTTTGCCCATTAAATAGAAAATCAGTTAAATATCCAGCAGAGTAAAACTGAGAACAGAGGTTTCAGTTGTGTGCTTATGTGATGCATATTAACGTGTGTTTAATTAATATCATTATTGATTAGTCTGTCCATTGGTCAATAATGTCAGAAAGCTCTGTGTCCAAAGAGATCCAGTGTACTGTCACAGAGGACGAAAGAAACCAGAAAATATTCACATTTAAGAAGTTGGAATCAGAGAATTTGAACTTGTTTTCTTGAGAAATGACTTATATCGATGAATTAATCATCAAAACAGTCTGTGATTACTTCAATATGTGGTGACTAACTGATTATTTGACCAATCACTGCAGTTCTCGCCAGTATGATACCTGAAAGTCGGTGCTGAGACTTCGTTTGTGTCTGTTCAGGGGCTTCATGAAGGAGGCGGAGGAGATCGGAGCGAGTCGCCGAATGAACAGCCTCACGTTGAACCGGCACACCGAGATCCTGGAGATCCTGGAGATCCCTCAGCTCATGGACACCTGCGTCCGCAACGGCTACTACGAGGAGGCTCTGGAGCTGGCAGCGTACGTCAAGAGGCTGGAGAAGAAGCACGCCTCGCTTCCCGTCATCCAGGTGAGTCCTGCAGATGCTTCCTGCCTCGTTACCATTAGCGATTAGATATTATCAGATGTGTGCAGTCACTCGTTGAATATTCAGTGAAATATAATATTTCAAGTCTTGTTTTTTTCAGGGAATTGTTCGTGAAGTACGTCAGTCGACTCAGCTGATGCTCAACCAGCTGTTGCAGCAGTTGCGTAGCAACTCCCAGCTTCCAGTCTGCCTCCGTGTCATTGGCTACCTGCGGAGGATGGACGTGTTCACAGAGGCGGAGCTGCGGGTCAAATTCCTGCAGGCCCGCAGCACCTGGCTGCGCTCCATTCTCGCCGCTGTCCCTGACGACGACCCCTACTTCCACATCACCAAAACCATAGAGGCCTGCAGAGTTCATCTGTTCGACATCATCACGCAGTACCGGGCCATCTTCTCCGATGAGGACCCGCTGATGCCCCCCTCCAGCGGGCAGGTCAATGAGGCCGCCATCTTCCACGGCTGGGTGGTGCAGAAGGTGGCGGAGTTCCTGGAGACGTTGGAGAGGGACCTGCAGAGGGGTGTGGGGGGCCGCCTGGACTCCCTGCTGGGTCAGTGCATGTACTTCGGCCTGTCTTTCAGCAGGGTGGGGGCGGACTTCCGCGGGCAGCTGGCGCCCATGTTCCAGGCGGTGGCGGCGGACACGTTCCGCAGAGCTGTGCAGGAGGCGGTGGACAAGTTCCAGGAGGACATGAACCTGTACACCCTCATCGCCCTGCCCTCGGTGCTGGGAGGGACCATCCCCCCTGTGGCCCCCAGCACCCAGCCCGGCACTCTGCAGCCCCCCATGTCCCTGCTGGACTTCCAGCCGCTCGCCTGCTTCCTCAACAACATCCTGAGCGCCTTCAACGACCTGCGGCTCTGCTGCCCGGTCGGACTGGCGCAGGACGTCACCAGATGCCTTGAGGACGCCCTCAAGATGGTGAGGAGCGATCTGCGGGGTCGTCCCAACTTCTGGTTTCTGTCAGTGTCCACGAACCTGTTCAGACCTAATTAACCCTGTCACTCACATAAAATACAAATATTATACGTGGTACAATCAAGCTCCTACGATTAGTTGAATTAGAGTCGAACAAAACATATCTAGTTATCTGGACGCACAGGTTTACTGAGCATAAGAGAGACATCATATCATCATTCTGAGGAGTTTCTGTCTGATAATATTTTTATGGAAGATAGTCCTTAAAATCTTTGATTATTGATATTTAATGTTTATCTTGACAGTGTCAGAAATGCATCGATGTTAGTTGTGGGATATGTCTCTGAGTATTGCTTCGTGCTGTGTTGGTATAGTTCAGATGTGGGGCACATTTGATGGCAACCTGGCAGCATGTGAACATGAGATATTGGGATAAACCATGTGTTGGCCTTGTTTCCTGTCAGGTGACCCAGCAGGTGATGGTGTTCCACCGGGCGGAGGAGTCGGCCTTCAGCAGCCGGGAGAAGGAGCTGTTTGTTCAGTTCTGCTGTGCGTACGCTGAAGACCTGCTGCCGTTCCTGAACCGCTGCCTGCAGGTCCTGTTTCCTCCGGCTCAGCTCGCTCTCACTCTGGGTGAGGACTTTATGTACATCCGTTAGCTTCTAAACACGGCTGTAAGTGTGCTGTAAGACGCAGCCCAGTTGTGTTGCACTGATCCAACAACAGATATCTGATACCAGCTACATCCTTTTATTCATTTATACGTAAAGCAACATGAAGTCTGGATCAATGGAACTGAATGCCTGATGTGATGTGGATCAGATCAGATGAATTAAGCTGTAATTAGATGTTTTACATAAGAACCAGATATTTTCACACAGTTATTCATCTTTTGTTCTGATGACTCAGCAGGAGAGTTTCATGTTGATCCAAACTGTACGAGATAGAACTGAGAGTCAAAAATTCACACAGTTGGCCGACAGATCCAGATCCATCATATGAGAGACCAGAGCATCACTTACAGCCTGGAGTCACAACCCAGAAAGAAGCTAAATAAATCTGATGTGGTCAGACAAACGGTTCACTCTGACTGATGCTAAACTGCTTTGTTTGTCCACAGGTGTTCCTGCTGCTCACCTGCACAGGTACAACAGTTTGGGCTGCATCGACCTCTCTGCAGTTCTTGAGCCGCTGGGTTTCGTGCTTCCACAGAGAGAGACACCTCCTGCGCCCGTGCCCGAGGTGGACATTGATGCAGAGCTTAGCAGACTGACGTTTGACTCACAGCTGAAAGAACCAACACCAGACCAGAACCCAGCGCCAACCAGGTCCGGACCCGCAGACTCTGAACCAGAGCCGGGACCTGAACTCACAAAACCGACGTCTGAGGAGCAAGACGATGACGAGTTTTCTCTGGAGTAACGACGACAGGCTCAGTGACTCAGACTTTGGATGTTGGAGCAGTTTACAGAATCACTTTGGACTAAATGATCAATTAAAAAGTCTTTAGTTGCAGCTTTAACACTTCCTCTGCCATCTGCACCAACTCATATCTCACAGTTTATGATGACAGAGATGAGACAACAGCTTGGCTGCACCAGCAGGAAACGATGAAATGTTGCTGACAGTTAAAGCAATCAGAAGAAAGCTCTTCTGTTTCTATTAACATCACTAAAAAAATCAGTCTGATTTAATTATTTCTGATGTTTATTTTCTCAATTATATGATTAGTTTGGTCCATAAAATGTTAAAAAATGTCGATCGCTGTGTGTCAAGCTCTCTGTTGTCTGGTTTATCTGTTCTGTGCCTTCTGGGAAACGGCTGAGTGTGTGAACTGTTCCTTTTCTGGGATGGATGAAGGGATTTTCTGTTGTGTGTCTACAGAGTTAATGACAATAATTAAAATGATTCTTAACAGATTTGTAAAGTTTATTTGTGTATTAATAAAGATTCATTATATTAATAAGTCCGTCACAGCACATCCACAGATGATTTTACATACGTTTATTATTGACCTCAAAAAAACCATAGAGGGGAAATGCTAGTTTCTAATATTTAAAGGACCAAACCACTGTTTACCCATCAGCTACCAGTCATAAGGTTCCTGCTGATCATTTCCAAATCATCCATCAGTTTATAGATTAGAAGTCTGTTTTCTTTTCAACCTGCTGCAGAGATTCTCCGTCACAGTCAACATTTGCTTCTGACATTTCATCATCTGAGGTTAGAGTGTTGCTACTGAAAAGCACTGAATATTAAATATAAAATATTAAGCCCACAGGATTAATAACGTGGTGCTGAACATCTCTCCAACGTCCTTTCATGTCTGCTTGTCATTAAATGCCAAAAGAAAACATGGACGCTGTGAACAGAAAGATCCTGGATTGGATAATAATTCCAGTTCATCATTTCTATCAGTAATAATAATGACATTAGACTCAGATAATATGTGAAATCTGACACATTGAACCTTTTGTTTTGTTCATGAGATCGGACTGATTTGTTGAAGCCAGTGCAAAACAACTTCAGGTAACCTGTAGTGCTTTTTAAAAGCTGCCTGGGAATAAATCTACAAGCTGATGGATGCTTCAGAAAATGCTCAGCAGGGTTTAAACGTGTAAAACCACCAGTCTGGTTCTTTACTCTACAACAGATGAGACACTGTCGCCCTAATCATGTGTCCAAATGTCTGTCAGCTCTTTACTTCTTTTTGACAAACTTCTTGCGGCTGGCGTTGGGGTTGGATCGCCTCCAGCCGCCTCCACACTTGCTGTCTCGGATGTGGAGGTTGGCGGAGCGGCTGTAGATGTCGTTGTCACAGAACGGTGACGCTCCGGCCACGTAGTCCGGGTTGAAGACGTCGGTCTTCTGCCGAGCTTTGCGGGACAGCCTCTGCTGCGGGAAACGCTGGTCCTCCACCAGCTGGGGGTTGTTGCCGTGTTTCCCTCCCTGAGGCAGAGGCAGTGTGTGCTAAAACACACACAAAAGTTTATTGCACCAGCTGTTTGTAGTATTACTAACTGTGAACTGTTAAGGTTGAGTTCGAGGAAGCACTGAAATAGGCAGGAACCATAAACGAAACAAAGCTAAAGTGACTGTCAGGACCAACAAGCTGTGGAGCCACCTGAGTGAGTCACCAAGTCAACTTTACTACTACACACTGTTTAGGTGGGCATTTACCTCAAAAACACAGGCACTGCGTTTCTAAACTGCAGTGAGGACATGTTGCCTGTTAATGAGAGTCCTCACAGACGTGTGTGACTCACCCGCAGTCCTCTGGGGTTCAACACTTTGGGGTTCTTGGAGAAATGCATCTGCACGTTTCCCTCCTCGCTGACCGTCACCGCCAGTTTCTTCAGCGTCTTGTTGCCGCAGTGAGGACAGAACAGTTTGTTCATGTTACTTGTCGTCCTGAAAGGAAAAACACATTCAGGTTAAATGTTGGTTTTATTTATTACACAGACAGCGGCCGTATGTATACTCACTTAAAGCAGGCATGACATCGCAGGACGTAGTTCCTCGCCTGTTTGATCACCATCCCGTTCACAGACAGAACATGAAGTCCGATCTGAATGAGAACGTTCTGCAAACACAACAAACACGTTCAGGCTTTGTTTTGTGGCTCACATTTAACAACATTTTAACATATAAACACTGTTTATCTGTCCGTTACCTGCATGGCGAAGTCGGTGGTCAAACATCCGACTTTGACATCAGCAGGAGCCGTCCAATCTGCCGTGTCCATCTTCACCTGTTTGATGTTACTGGGAGTGATCCAACCGCCTCCATCATCTTCCTCCTCCTCCTCCTCCTCCTCTTCTTCTTCAGGCTCATTCTCTTTGTCCTCATCATCTGATTGGTCCACTGAATCCCTATACCCCGCCCTCTCCTTGGTCTGCAGTGACGAGTCCGAAACAGAGACGTCTTTCTGCAAGGTCATCAGAACAACCAATTAACACTCAGCATCTGCTGCTGTCAGCCAATCAGGGACCAGATTTTCTCCTTTTGTCTTTTAGAAAACTATTTAAACCTGTGAGACAGAAAGACTCAAACACAGCATGATAGATCATCATATAGCTAACAGGTGGCTAACATGTTAACAAGTGGGGTTCCTCAGGGTTCCATTCTTGGTCCTTTACATTTTTGGTGAAAGCTTATTTTTTGTTTGTTTTCAGCAGAATAGTCTGTAACATATGGTCAGCTTATAAAGTAGCTGCAGCTAACGTGTGTCGTTTGTGTTTGTGAGCTGAAACCAAGTTAATCATTCTCTGTACTGGCCAGCAGGGGGCGACTCCACTGGCTGCAGAAAGAAGTTTTTGAGAAAATGAGCCAACTTCCCACTGGATTAATTACCTCAGTGAACATGTTGATGTTGATCTAGTTTCACACCTTCTTCAGTGCAGCGTGATGTTCACTTTGTAAATTATGGTCCCATTTAGAGTAAAACAGGTGATAAAGCAGGTACGATTTAGGGCGTAACTACTTTGTGATTGACAAGTCGATACTACAGCGACGACACTGGAGACGTACGTTACGTATATAATAGGAGTACAGACATGACTGTCGCTGTTACACAATATTTTTGTTTTAATGTTTTAGCCAAAATTAGAATTAGCAGTATCACAGTTAAGCATAGACTATAACTCATTGACTTTATATACAGTCTATGAAGTAAATGCACCGTGTTAACCAAGCAAGCAGCTATCATAAGTGCCAACACACCACAATCTCCGGGTGCATTGTGTGCATGATTTAAACTGTCTATCATGACTCTGATAATGTTATAGGAGTGAATCTTTTAGCACAACGACTGGAAACAAATTATTTTATTACCCACCAGTAAATCCAGCAGCTCGTCGTTGATGGACGGCAGCGGCTCTCTCCAGAACTGGAAGCTGTTAAACTCTTCGCTGTCGGCCACCACTGAAGACTTCTGTGTGTTCGTCTCTTTCTTCTCTGACTTCGACAAGTCGACTGAATCCTGAACAAGCAGAAGCAACATTTAAAAGGTTCATAATTTTTCAAGTGTGTGTCTGTCAAATCCAGCAGATATGTTTCAACGTTACAGTGTTTTTAGAGCCAAAGTCCCTCTTTTTGTTCCTATACTTCCACCACAGCTCAACAGGGAAACACAAAGAGGGAATTTGATGCTAAACAGACTGTAAATGTGTCAGATATCCACTTGATATGACTAACTCACACTGATGAAGCCTCAGAGAAGCTTCACATCTACTTTAAATGACTGTCCTGAATTTAGACTTGACTTGTGATTTATTTCTCCAATTTTATTAAACAAATACATAATATTTATTGAGTGACGACATGTTAATCAATATCTTAATGCTTTACATATTCTGTACTAGGGGTGTAAGAAAATATCAATACATTTGAGTATTGTATTATATAATATGCAGTATAAATGTTATTTTATGTTTTCTGTCTGTAGAAACATGCAGAAAGTTTATTGTTGGTCTTTAAACTCACCAGTAAATCCAGCAGCTCGTCGTTGATGGACAGCAGCGGCTCTTTCCAGAACTGGAAGCTGTTAAACTCTTCGCCATCGGCTGAGGTCGACGCCTCTGTTTGTGACTGTTGGACGCTCAAACTGTCTACAGGCTTCTAAACGAACATCAACAAAAAGACAAAACTCAAGAAAAGGGAAATAAAAATAATCCTCAGACCAGAACTAACAGGTGTAGATAAATCAGACTACCACCTGTGTTTTACCTTGGAAGGAAAGTGAAATCCTGCCATGTTAACCGGAGTCTCTGGATGTCTCCACGTGCTCCGAACATCAACCTGGAACGCAAAATATTCAGATGTTACTCTGCTCAAATCAGAGGAATGTGCTAGCTTAGCTTAGCACAAAGACTGTTAGCAGGGGAATGTGCTAGCTTAGCTTAGCACAAAGACTGTTAGCAGGGGAATCTGCTAGCTTAGCTTAGCACAAAGACTGTTAGCAGGGGAATCTGCTAGCTTAGCTTAGCACAAAGACTGTTAGCAGGGGAATCTGCTAGCTTAGCTTAGCACAAAGACTGTTAGCAGGGGAATCTGCTAGCGTAGCCTGTAGGAATGAAAGCAGTGCGTGTGTTGCCTTTGAGGTCTGCAGGTACCTTGACCTCTGGCTCTTTCTTCAGGTGTTGGGAGCCGACGTGCTCCAGCTGCAGCTGGTACGTCAGAGCTAGGACTTTGATGTCTGTGGCGGACAGACTCGGGTAGTCTCCCGTCTTCTTGGAGAACTCTGTCACTGAGAAGAAAAACACAAACACAAAAGGAGTCAGGCCTAACACAGCTTGACGAGGTACAACCCACATCAGGGCTGATGACACACTTTTCACCGTTTAGTTTAGTTTAGTTTACCCATCCTGATGTGTTCAGGATGTGGTTCTTTGAAGTTCAGCTGGTACGGCAGGAAGGCCAGACTCCTCCTGGTGGGTTTGTCTCTGATCTCGTCCACCACATCTTTCAGAGTGTAAATGTTCCTGCCGATATCCTGCAACACAAATCAACACAACAAAAAACTCATCAGTCACTACTGATACTGCAGTACTTTAACTACATCAAGATCACAGTACTTATGTACTGTTACTGCAGTACTTTAACTACATCAAGATCACTACACTTATGTACTGTTACTGCAGTACTTTAACTACATAATTTTCCTTTTAGTAGTGGGAGTATTTACATCGCTGTATTGGTACTTTTACTATATTATTAGTACTAGTACCACAGCTAGGTACAGTGTTGATTTGGGCTCCTGTTGTGTTGAGGCAGAGATCAAATATTAACGTGTAACTGTAATAAAACATATTTAGTATTTTAACTTGACTGAAACATCATTTAAGGTCCAAACGCGGGTGAAATCTCACCTGAAGAGGCGCTTTCTTTAGAAACGCTCCTGCATCTGCGACAACATGCTCCACCAGGGTCTGCGCCATCTTTACTCGATGACGAGTCTTGAACGACCAATCAAAGAAGGCAAAGCAGTGTCGTGACAAACATGAACGTGAACGCCTCACGTGTGTCGCAAAATTTACATCCTGCAAATTTAAATTTTTTACTTAGGAAAACGATTTAAAAAGCAGCAAATAATGATTAATGTCCTTATCGATTAATCTTCTGATTATTTTCTCAATTGATGTTCTGTCTACAAAATGTGAGAACATTGTAAAATATGAGGTTAATCTGTTGTTTTCCCTCAACAACAGTCTAAGAGCCAATCATTTTCAGATTACTGCCATGTACGACAAAAAACAAAACATATTGTTTTACAAATAAAATCGTCACGTTTGAGTGTACAATATGTGTGTGTTGATTTGTTCTGTACATGTGACATCATTGCACGTCTGTCCGTCCTGGGAGAGGGATCCCTCCTCTGTGGCTCTTCCTGAGGTTTCTTCCACCTTTTTCCCTGTTAAAAGGTTTTTTGGTGGTCAAGTTTTTCCTCACTAATCGAGGGTCTAAGGACAGAGGGTGTCACTCCCTGTACAGATTGTAAAGCCCTCTGAGACAAATGTATTTTGTGATTTTGGGCTATATAAATAAAATTTGATTTGATTTGATTTGATTTGAGAAACCTCGAACCAGCAGATTACAAAATTACTAAAAGGAATCATCAGTAATCAAATAGTTGCTAATTATGCAATGATTAATTGACTAATCGTTGCAGCTCTAATTAATGTAGATTTATTAATTAGGCTAAATCTTAAAAATATGTTAGATTTCTTATGAATTTTGTTTAATGTTTGTTGTTTAAATCTGAATTCTTGGATTTTATTTCAAGGACCCTGAACGCAACGTCATCAGGTTCACGTGACGTTTTGTTGACGGTAGAAACAAAAGGAAGAAGATGGCGGCCCGCTGGAGCAGCGAGAATGTTGTGGTGGAGTTTCGGGACGCTCAGGTACGTCTGTCCGGTGGACAGGTGGACAAGGTGGACAGGTGGACAGGTGGACAAGTGGACAGGTGGACAGGTGGACAACAGTTAACGACGGCAGAACACATACTTTACGGCAATAAACTGCAGCTCAGTCAGACTGTAAACTGACATACTTCCTCTTGAACTTTAGTTTTGCAGCGATTAGTGTCGATTATTAATCGAAGCAAAAGTTGATTATCGATCAGTCAGTCAAGTTATTTATAGAGTGCTTCATGTTCTGGCTGCAGGTTTGTCCTCCCAACAAAGTAGTAAATCATTGATTACTGGAAAGGTAATCAATAGATTAAGCCCTGTTATTTACAGCCTTTAAGATGCTTGACGTCCAGAACATTTAGTGATCAATCAAATACAAAATAAATCAACAGCAAATGTATTATTTTAATTATTGAAATCATTTATCAATTAAAAACACAAATTAATCATGTTCCAACTTCATCATTGGTAAATTAATGATTATCAGTTATCAAACAATAATCGATCAAACTGGAACCAAAACCAAAATCTGCACTTCTACCAATCCAGTTTGATTGATTATTGTTTGATAACTGATAATCATTCAACTATACATGTGACACAGTAGTGATGCCTAGTTTGATGATTTATTGGTGACACGTCACAATCATGTTTGGTTGAATTAAAAAGAAAACATGCAGCTGTCACCTTCTTCTTCTTCTTCTTCTGTGTTTTCAGGCCACCGCCATGTCAGTGGACTGCCTGGGATCACACGCCGTGCTCTCCGGGTGAGTTCAGGTCACCTGTTGGATGGATTGTGATGAAATATATTCAGATATTCGTGGTGCAGAGAGGATGAACCCCAGTTACTTTGGTGCAGCTCAAAGTTTTCACTCATCCAGTGAAATAATAATAATATGATGATGAACTTTATTTATGAAGCAATTCATTCAAAACATTTGTTACAAAGATGAACACGATTAAAACATCAGTTCATGTTCCTCAGAGGATGAACATGAACACAGTTGAGTCAAATATCTCAACAGCTTTTGGAGTCATGTTCCCCTCAGGATGAAATGTAATAACTTTGGTGATTCTCTGACTTTTCATGTAGCGCCATCATCTGGTTGAAATAATAATTTGCCTCAGTACTTAAACACATTATACCTGCTACATTAAAGATCCCTTCCAGAATAAGACAGCGCGTCTTATTCTGGAGGAGCTCCTCCTGTTTCTCTGTTTGTTTCAAATGAAAGTGAAAACAAACAAAAAAAGAAGAGAAGAAGAAGATGTTTCTGAGTGCAGGAGGACTTTAAGTTCACCCTTTTGTTTCTTTTGCAGCCGGCGGTTCCTGTACATGGTGAACCTGGACGCTCCGTCTGAATCTCCTCGTAAAATAAGCCGTCAGAGTAAGTGGGACGTGGGGACGGTCCAGTGGAACCCTCACAAGTCCGAGTCGCACGTCTTCGCCGCCTCGGTGAGATCTGCTGCTCACAATGAAATGTGTTCACACTAAACACCTACTGGAGACATCAAATCAAATCAAATTTTATTTATATAGCCCAAAATCACAAAATACATTAGTCTCAGAGGGCTTTACAATCTGTACAGGGAGTGACACCCTCTGTCCTTAGACCCTCGATTAGTGAGGAAAAAACTTGCCCACCAAAAAACCTTTTAACAGGAAAAAGGTGGAAGAAACCTCAGGAAGAGCCACAGAGGAGGGATCCCTCTCCCAGGACGGACAGACGTGCAATGATGTCACATGTACAGAACAAATCAACACACACATATTGTACACTCACAATCATTCATTTAGTCTTTTTATTTGTGTCGGTCCAGAGTAACCAGCGTGTGGATCTGTACTCGTGGAGGGACGGCTGTGGAGAGGCTCACTCCTCCCTGCAGGGACACACCCGGGTCATCAGGTAAAATCAAACGCACCTGCAGGTTCTGCTCAGTCTGGACTGATGTCTGACTTGATGTCTTCATGTCTGCAGCGATCTGGACTGGTCCTGGTTCGAACCTGAGTTCCTGGTCACCAGCTCAGTGGACACTTACATCTACATCTGGGACACCAGGTCAGATGATTATTTTTATTAATCTGTTGATTAATCGATTAGTTGGTCCATAAAATGGTGATTAATTTAATAGTGTCGGTATTTTGTCTGTTTGTCTCCACAGAGACACTCGGAAGCCCACCGTGGCGCTGTCTGCTGTCGGTGAGTCTGTGAAGGACTTTTTATTGGTTTGGTACTTGTACTCCTTCACATGTAGCACAACAAGCTAGTGAAGCTGTAAACAGTTCCTGCACATGCTCAGTAGCGTCTGTCTTCCACAGAACTACTCTGCAGAGACTGAAAACATGATCTCTGTTATTAGTGTTTGGAGATGTGACCAAACTCTTCATGATGAAAGATCACGTGACCCAGTGCAGCCGTGTGACTCACCGACGTGTTTTAATAGTTTCTGGACAACAACAGAGGAAGACGATACATCAGGCGTTGTAGTAGATGATGTATCTCCATGATCTCCATGATTGTATCAAGAACGCACCATATTAAATGGCCCCTGCTCTCATTGGCCTTAACACATGACAATAAAGAAACTAAATGAATGAAAACACTAAACACAGACAGCAGCCGTGATGGTTTAACTGTCATTCATAAACATAAACTGAAGCTTCATCTAAAAACGGGCAGATTTTCAACAATAGTCATGACACTGTTGGGTTTGTGTCTCCTGTCAGCCGGAGCGTCTCAGGTGAAGTGGAACAGGAAGAACCAGCATCTGCTGGCGTCCAGTCACGATGGAGACGTCCGGATCTGGGACAGAAGAGTGAGCAGACGCTTTTCTGATCAGTGGATGTGTTTTGTCGGTTTCTTGGCAGTTTTCTTGACTGTGTTTGTGTTTGCAGAAGCCGAACACAGCAGCGGAGTACGTGGCAGCTCACCTGTCAAAGATCCACGGCCTCGACTGGCATCCGGACAACGAGTTCATCCTTGCCACGTCGAGCCAGGACAACTCAGTAAGGGTGAGGACCTCAAACGCACCACTGCTGCATTAACTGACAAACACTTTTCCTTCCTTTAATCTCAACATCAGAACTGTGTGAAACCAGAACACACAACACACACACACACACACACACTGTGACTCAGCAGAAGCTTGTGTGTGTGTGTGCTTCTCTGCGATAATAAGAATAATAAGAATCGTAAAATAAAACTTGAGACCTTTGGTTCAGATTCATCAAATTTCTGACTTTTTTACAGCTGCATCCATAATTAATGAAGGAACCGCAGCATGTAACTGATGTTACTAAACGTATTGATCCTTGTTGGCTAATACAGATTAATGATCAATGCAAATCAAGACATGTTTTGTTTCTTGTGTGCATCTGTATAGTTTTGGGATTACCGACAGCCCAGGAAGTACCTGAACATCCTGTCCTGCCAGGTGCCGGTGTGGAAGGCCAGGTACACGGTGAGTAATGAGACTCTTTACTACAGTAAAAGTAGAAATACAGTATAAAAACAATGACACATTTACAGGTATAAATACCTTACCTCAGTAATAGTGCAGGACTCACCACTGTGTATGAACACCTGAGCTCAGCAAACAAACCAATACATCTGACAACAATAACAACAAAGCATCAGAAAACAAGTGAATTAATAGTGTGTGTGTGTGTGTGTGTGTGTGTGTGTGTGTGTGTGTGTGTGTGTGTGTGTGTGTGTGTCTACAGCCGTTTTCTAATGGTCTGGTCACAGTGATGGTTCCTCAGCTGAGGAGAGAGAACAGTCTGCTGCTGTGGAGCACACTTGACCTCAACAGTCCCGTTCACGCCTTCGTCGGACACGACGACGTGGTTCTCGAGTTCCAGTGGAGGCCGCAGAAAGAAGGTGACCAATCACACGCTGCGACTCAGAGGCCTGACTGATGCAGACACACTCGATTCTTTACATCGGAGGAGTTCAGATAATCACAGAACATCTGAGTTTTTCTCTCTTGAACTATGCTAATAGTTTCCCTCTGCCGTCAGTCTTTGTGCTAAGCTGTACCTCATACGTTATGTTGGACAGACGTCTTTCTAATATGTTTGACAGGAAGTTCAGTTTAAAATATGTTGTGTACTGTGTTGTTGTTGTTGTTGTTGTTGTCTGCAGGCTCTAAAGATTACCAGCTGGTCACCTGGTCCAGAGATCAGACTCTGAGGATTTGGAGGGTGGATCCTCAGCTGCAGAAGGTCAGATGATTTCTGTCTCACATCCCAGCTCTGATTTACTGATATCTAACTGCTGCTGTTGTTGTTGTTGTTGTTGTAGCTGTGTGTGAGTGATGTGGTGGAGGACCTGATGGAGGGGATGTCTCTGACGGTGGAGTCTGAGAAGTCTCTGGCGTCTCAGGAGCTGGACAGTCAGCAGGGCGTCGGCCTCGCCGCTGCGAGCCTTCAGGGTGAGAGACGTCCGTAGCTGTAGTCTGTGCTGCTGCTGTTACAGACATGTCTGAACTCACCTCTCAGACTTATGGGAAACAAAGTTCATTAAAGGCTGATTCATCAGATGTGAGCATCACTAGTACCTCTCTGCAACACGTTAATCTGAACACCAGAACACGCAGCTGCTGCACTAACTGATACTTCCAGTGTGGTTTTGAGTTGCATAGGATCTTTTTTAAATTGGGTAAAGCGTCTTTTGAGTATCTTGAAAAATAAAATGTATTATAATGATTACAAGAGTGGTCTGCCAGCGTTTGCGTGTTGTCTCTCAGATCAGGTCGGCCGGCAGGACTCGGCAGCGGGTTCAGGGCTCCCTCAGACGCTGCAGCAGGAGTTTTCTCTGGTCAACCTGCAGATCAGGAACGTCAACGTGGAGGTGAGACGAGTCAAATGTATGAATCCAAAGGCAAGGTGCAGTGACACATCAACCACATCACATCCAGGGTTATAGTTCGCTTAGCAGAGGGAACCTTTAGGGAGAGTTGTCCCTGCTAACAATATATTTGAGTTTTCCCTTTACTAATTGTTATTTCATCATCTTTTTTAATGCAAACTGTTTCCACATCATTGCTTCAGTTAAAATATAAAAACATTCGTCACTGTGAAGAAGATGATGATCAAAGGATAGAAACTGTTTTGAGAGACATGTTTGTGGAGACAAGTGAAGGACAGAGAAATGTCTTTGGTTCTGTGCAGATGGACGCGGTGAACCGCAGCTGTGTGGTGTCGGCTCATTTCGGCAGCCATCAGGTTCACCTGGTGGTGAAGTTCCCTGCTCAGTACCCCAACAATGCTGCTCCCACCTTCCAGTTCGTCTCCCCAACAACCATCCCCTCTGCCATGAAGACCAAGATCCAGAAGGTACCGACGCTAGCGGACGCCCTTGAACGCACTGTTTCATTGAGTTTTCTGTCCTCTGATTGGAGACGTGACCTGTGTGTTTGTGTCCAGACTTTGACAGACACGTCGCTTCAGAAGGTGAAGAGGAACCAGAACTGTCTGGAGCCGTGTGTCCGCCAGCTGGTGTCCTGCCTGGAGTCCGACATGGTGAGGACGCGCTTTCCCTGCTTAAACTAACAGCCTCCAACCTTCAGGCCTCCATGTTCTCTGTTCGGTTCCCTCTCAGCGTTTTCTAATATTGGATCCTGTTGTGTTTTGCTACGTTATTGTTGGATCAACAGTATTTTACTTGACGTCTCTCTGGGTGTTTGTCTGAGCGTCTGTCTGAGTGTCTCCTCTGTCAGACACAGGAGGACGGTCCAGCCTCCGGCCCCTTTGTCCTGTCCAACCCAGTCACGCCGGCCCTGCAGGCGTTTCCTCGAGTCACCAACACGTACGGCTCCTATCAGGTAACAGGAGGAGGAATAGGACACACTGATGATATGACGAAGAAAGACGGTGCAGCTTCCCGCTCTAACTTTGACTTTTTCAGGATGCCAATATCCCGTTCCCTCGGACCTCCGGAGCTCGTTTCTGTGGCACTGGCTGTCTGGTTTACTTCACCCGACCAATCACCATGCATCGTTCTGCCCCGCCCACCGAGCCTACCCCCAGGTAACACACAGGAGAGGGTTAATAACCCACCTGAGTCCACACAAATGACAAAAAACATATAAATTATCTGGCAGAAATAGACAAGTAAGATAAATCTTTCCAAAACCTCAGGAAATATAGAATAAATGTGCTGAGTCTCTGTTGGCGCTGATCAGTGTCTTCAGGCTCGACTTGTCTGTTCTTAGGCACTTTTTTTCTCATGTCAGCATGTCAGTTGCTCTCTCTGGAGAAGATGGCAGACAAAAGGACTGTTCCTTTTGTGTGTGTGTGTGTGTGTGTGTGTGTGTGTGTGTGTGTTCAGGTCCCTGTCGGCTCTGTCAGCCTATCACAGCGGAGTGTTGACTCCCATGAAGATGCGTTCAGAGTCTCAGAGCACTCTGCGGCTGTACAGCGGCAGCCCAACTCGCTCCGACAAAGACACCGTCTCCATCTCCTCCTTCTATTATAAAGAACGGGTGAGATGCACACACACACACACTCTTCACAGGTGGACACATTCACCAATCACACTGATTGATTTCATTTTAAATCTGTCTCAAACTCCGTCTGTGCTTTTGTCTTTAATAAACTTCCGTACTTAAAGAGCAGTGAGAGGTTGGGCTAAAACAAACATAACTCATTAATTATACACCTTCAGTAGTCAAGAAACCACCGTCCACGTTCCCTATAAATACACTGAACTGGTGGGTCATTCAGGGGGCCTGGGAATACGGAGCACTAACAGATTTTGGGTGAACAGACAGATTGAACTTTGCTTGTCTGTCACTCTCGTGGATTTGTTTTTACTTTTTTTTTGTTTGTGTGTGTTTTTGGAATTTGTTTTCTGGCCAATCATCTGTCCCCATGCTGCTGTGGGCCACTCCTCCTTCCTATTCTCTTCCAATCAGAAGCTCCCAATCTCTGCCTCCCGCCGCTGGTCTGTCCAGACCCTTCATGATTGGCCGGTACTGCGCTTTCCCTCTTCCTCTCTCCGGATCTTTCTCTCCGCCGCTCCTCCTCTTCCTCTCTGGGTTTTCTTTCGTCGCAGCGTTTCTGTTGCTCGTCTCTGATTGGCTGCAGTCCCGACTAGAGACGAAGAGCTATCAAACCGAGTATAATTATGTGATCTGAATTTTAATGTCCCTTAAACGTGTTATAATATAAACAAAAATAATCAATAATAATAGATTTCATACAAATGAAATGTATTAATTAAAAATCAGTTGCCTAAATAAAACCTTCAGAGCACATAATGAAAGTCGGTTTGTTCGGTGGTCAAACTAAACCTGCTCTCTGATCTCAGCAACATTCACACGTAACATCTGCAGGTACATTTCTGTGAACTCGCTGCGTTTTGTTTTTTTTTTTAACTTTTTATAATTTTTTTTTTTTGCTGCTTAGGCTACATATAAGTTTGTTAATAAGCTGAAAACTAACCGTGTGTTCACACTGCGACCAGCAGTCACCAGACCAGAGTTCATAGTGAACCAGAGTTTATTATAATGGTTTAAGGCTTGAGTGGTGGGAAATGAACCAATGAAAACACGATTGATTTGGTTTGTTGTCTTCAGATGAAATCTCTTTTTTTTTTTTATCTCTAATAGTTTTGGTGTTTGATCCTTTCAGCTCCATGCAGATAATAAATAATCTAAACATTTACACACATTTTATAGGGCAGATTTTTTAACAAAATTTTCGAAAATATATTTGTGGTCTTCAGAGGACGAACCGTAAAGATCTCAGTGACCCCCTGACCTTTCCTGTGGTGCCACCATCAAACTGTTTGGTCTGTGAAATGGGAATTTTGTCCAGATCTTTAAAGCTCATCAACCGTATGTATGAAGCTCTTAAACAGACGGAGCCTCTGGTCCTGCTCATCTCGCGGTGTGAACAGTTTCTACCTGTAAATTGTCATCCAGACCACTTTTAATCAGGTGGTGCTTGTCTCCTGTGCGCCTGCTATCTCCCTCCTCCCGTCTGTCTGTCTGTCCCGTAGAAATCCCGCCGGTTTAAGACGAAACGAGAAGGGACGGACTACGGCAACCGTCCCATCAAACTGGCTGGGAAAGTCATCATCCAGGAGATCTCCTGCCTGCTGCCCGTCCACAAAACTCTTGGAGAGAGCTACATGTGAGAACTCAGGACGTTTACACCAAACTACAGACAAACTATAAAAAATCTTTCTGGTCAGTTAGTTTAGGTTTTATTTGTCCAGGTTTGGAGATAATTTTATTTGTAAATTATTTAGTAATCACTGTTTTCTGCTTAAAATAATGAATTCAGAATCACTGTTGGGCTCAGAGCTGCAACAATCAATCAATTAATCGATCGGTGGATCAACAAAATATTAATTGTCAACTATTTTGATAATTGAATCATCGATTCAGCTATTTTTAAAGCGAAAAAGCCAAAAACAAAACATGAAAATCAAAGACTTCACCAATCATAGAGCAAACGAGAAGGAAACTACAATAACTGTTTAATTCAGGATGTGTGTTTTTATGGTATTTATGGTGTTTGTTGTTTCAGTTTGAACATGAACGACATCCAAGAGACGTGTCAAAAGAACGCAGCAGCAGCACTGTCAGCTGGCCGCAGAGACGTCGCCATGGTAACGATTTATATACAGTTATGATGTCAGAAGTTAATATGGTTAAAGCCTGAGCTTATTCCAGCTCCAACACAAGTTGACATTTGAAGTAAAGAAGGAGAAACGGAAGTGAAATCCTGCTACTATAGTTTACGTAGCCTCCGGAGCCGGAGGAAGCTTCCTGAAGCTGACCAATCAGAACAGAGCGGGCTCATCAGAAGGCGGGTCTTAAAGAGACAGGAGCTAAAACGTCCTGTTTGAGACAGAGGCTGAACTGAGGGGCTGCATAAAGGACCAGGATAAGATCAATAAGGAGGTTTTAACTGGAAACCATGCAGAGATATTCCAGTAGAGCCAGAATAGAAATACAGAGCTGGACATGTGCAGGATATGAGTCCTTTAAAGCTGGTCTTAAACTGATACTAATACTAATAGAGTACTAGAATAGAGTACTTCATTTGATACACATCATGTGAAGTATTCAGTTGGCACAACTGCAGATGATTTTAGCCCAAATACATTTTGAAAGTGTTCAAATTACTGAAATATTTACGCAATAACCAGAGAGCTATTTCCAGGTTCAGAATGCAGACTCCACCTTTGTTTTATTTATATTCTGTGTGTGTGTACTTAGGTGTGGGCCCTGGCGTCTTCAGCAACCAGTCAGGACCTACGTCCAGATTCTGACCCGGACACAGAGACTCCCTGGGCCCGACACCCGTTTGGACGACAGCTGCTGGAGACTCTGTGAGTTTATCTGTGCAATGACATCTGAACGAGCTGTGAGCTCTGAGAGGTCACTTCTGATCCGTTTGTGTGTCTCAGTTTGGATCACTACAGTCAGATGAGTGACGTTCAGACTCTGGCCATGCTGTGCAGTGTGTTCAGAGCTCAGGCTCCGCCTCCAGACTGTTACTCTCTGTACGGATACCATCCAGCTCGCTTCCCCCCTCACTACACCCGATATGTAAGTCCTGACCCATCTATTTCATCGGTGAGGGATGGAAGTCACTACTCGTCACGAGACGGGGGCAGGGTGGGAATCATAATATTCATAGTAAATTCATCCACCTTCATGTCTGTCTTACCGCCTGAGACTCTCTGCTCTACGTAATGTGTCTGTTCAGCCCAGCTACACATCCAGCTCTGTCACCTCAGGCTCCTGCTCCAGCACCTCTGACTCCATCACCACAACCACCTGGAACACAGGTGAGACTCCACAGCGCCACACACAGGCTGCCTGCTGTATTACTGTCACAGTCAACAGCCAAGAATAAACTGGAAGAAGCTCAGAAACAGTTTCTGAAAGGACAGGAAGCCGAGACAGCGCCCATCAGTGGAATCTTGTATTCAGGAGAGACTTTATCTTTCTATACATTTCCTCTAAAAGGTCGAGTCGTTGCTTTGAGAGAAATGTCGCCATATTTCACTAAAGTTAAAGAAATAAATTCAAGAAAATAAATCCGTTTCTCCAACGTCAACATTTGTGTCTCTTATTTGTTGTCGGGAACAGAAAGAAGAGAATATAGATATAAATATATATCACCATGTAGGATGTTTATTTGCAGGTCGAGACTCTGAGCACAACAACCCCTGGGGTGAATCCTCCCCTGACGACTATCGCTACGGTAACCATGGCTACGCAGACCCACGAGAACGAGAGCGAGAGCAGCACGACATGAACAAGAGGTGACGTAGCTTTAGAGGGGGCGGTGGGTGTCGACATCACAGCTCTGATGTCATTTCCTGTCCACCTGCAGACTGCTGGATCCTGCCAGTACGCTGCAGTTTGACGACTTTAAGAAGTGTTACGGTGAAATCCTGCACCGCTGGGGCCTGCGCGAGAAAAGAGCCGATGTGCTCAAGTTTGCCTCCTGCCCGCCTGAACCGCACAAAGGCATTGGTACGTTCACCACACATCAAACTGAGACACTGATCTCTTCCTTTAGTCCTCTGTGACGGTAACCTTCAGGCTTTGGGAAACACTGATCAATACTTTTCACCATTTTCTTTAGTTGCAGCTGATAAAAAGTCAAAATGATGACAATATGATCTTGACTGTCCTCGTTCTGACAGACAGGGTCTGTTTTCACGGTGGGAGCAGGTGTAATGATGTGTCCCTCTTCTTCTTCCGTGGTGTCTCTGCAGAGTTCGGCGTGTACTGCTGTCACTGTCGCAGTCAGGCTCGAGGTACGCAGTGCGCCGTCTGCAAGCGTTTGACCTTCCAGTGCGCCATCTGTCACGTGGCCGTACGAGGCTCCTCCAACTTCTGCCTGAGCTGTGGACACGGAGGACACACCAGTCACATGATGGACTGGTTCCGCCGCCAGGACGAGTGTCCGGCCGGCTGCGGTTGCCACTGTCTGCTGCAGAGCACCTTCTGACCCTGTGACCTCATAACGGATGCTTGGTCCGTCCAGCGCCACGCTCCAGAGCGAGATCTGCTCCAGAGCGAGATCTGCTCTGCAAGTTCACGTCTTCACTGAATGGTTTGCTGAATTTACACCAGACACTAAGTCTTACAGAGCCGCCAGGTGTCACGGAGGGAAACAGATTAACAGAGAATAATGTTAAAAATGATATGAAGAGTAATTTATTTGTTCCACCTGTAGTGGTACACCAAGTACACCTGACATGATGTCACAGTGTGACATCACTGCAGCCAGATAAGTTCACCCACTGGAGGTCAACAAAACTTATTAGAGGGTGTTAAGTTACTGTTTAACATGTTAAATATCAGAGTTTATTCATGTATCTCCATGCAAATAAAAAACTGCTTTAAAACCTAGCAGCTGATTTAGACTGTCACTGTTTGAACGTGAACAACAGTGCGACAGACCAGCTGAGGTCTGTGTAGCAGCATGTTCTCCTCTTATCTGCTGAACAAGAGTTCCTACCAGCTGGGAGGCTGACCTCTGACCTCCTGGACGGGCCGTTAGATGACAGGCGGAGGCTGCGGTCGGTATCTGGAGGGTGATCTGAGTCGACAGAAGACGCACCGAGTCAGCAGCTCTGAGGTCTGCAGGCTGGACACAGGAAACGCTTTTCCACACTCCTCACACTGCAAACAGTGATTGAACTGGAGTGATGTTGTTGAAGTGTCAAGTTTAGTTATGAAACGTATTCAGTGACTCTGACCTGCAGGATGTCAGTTCCTGCTCCTTCTGTCCTCCTCTTCTCCAGGACCTCTGGGATCTCCTCCATGTTCTTGATGTTCCATAACCTGACAGTCCCGTCCTGCAGAGACAGAGCGGACACTGAACGCACCACAGGATCGGCGTTATCGCCCAGTTACAGAACAAAAAGAACGAGATTTAAATTTCAATTCACTGATTCTTCTGCAGAAAAAGCTTATTTAAATTAGGTTTCTTTTCCTTTGTTTTGCTTATTTACAGAAACATAAATGTATGTAAGAAAATCTGTTCTCATTTCAGGGTTCCTCGTGTCTCAGAGAAGTCCTTTAAATCCTGCACAAAGTTAAACTGATTATCAGTTTTAAATCAGGAGGAAAAATGACCCAGTGACAGAATGTGAGAGTATTTCAAACCTAACAGCGTCCTACATGTGTAGCTGTTTTTCAGCTGAGCTTAATGTGGCAGCAGCTGGACTGATGTTTAATGCTACCTTAGAGGCGGAGGAGACCAACGTCCTGTCAGCGCTGATTGACACGTCCGTTACCCAATCACTGTGGCCCTGTGGCCACGGGGATACAACAACACATTAAAACACACAGAGTACATCAAATCAAGCTTCATCAAATCTTCAAGGAGTGTTGCACTGTGTTTTTTATATATTGGTTAAGTGAATATAAAACTGAATATTAAAGTCAGCTGATCACCTTCAGGATGAGAGTCTGGCAGAGGGTGGACATATCCCAGAGTGCAACGGTCCTGTCATAGGAGCCGGACACCAACAGGTTTGCTGAGGAGACGACAGGAAGAAGGACATGAAGCATATGTTTTGTCCCCCGGCGGAGACATGTCCTGCTCTGAGGTCTCACCGTCAGCAGAGAAGCAGCAGGTGCTCACGCTGCCTTCATGGCCTCCCTGCAGCGCCGCCCCGCCATGAGATCGAAACCCTCCCGTCTGCACGTCCCACAGCTTCAACGTTTTATCCCACGATGCCGAGCACAGGAAGCGGCCGTTGTTGGTGAAGCAGCAGTGGGAGATGACGTTGCCATGGTTACTGAGAGTGAGACAGGAGACAATAGAAAAAATATGTATTTATCCCACAGCAATTAAGTCAAAGTACAAAAACAAAGAGGCAAAAGAAACAAACGCAATTAAAGTTCTTATGTTCTTATATCATATACAGTCAAAGGGGCAGGTGGAGACCACCACCACCACCACCATCATTGAAAGCAGCAGTCAGAGCAGACCCGGGTGTTAAAGTAATAACCATGAGGCTGACAGTCACCTGTTGATGGACACGGTGGTCTTGAGGGCGAGCAGGTCCCACAGTCTGATGCGGCGGTCTGCTGACACCGTGGCAACACGCTGGCTCTGAGGGTCGAACCGGCACCGTGTGATGGTGGAGCAGTGGTGATCTGAGGAAGAAAACAAACGCACCTTCACTGACTGACACCTCTAGAGGTAACAGTGATGATGCGCCGTCGTACCGCTGACGTGGTGCAGCGTCCGTCCGCTGGCGGCGTCACTGACGTTCACGCTGTTCTGCGGATCTGCAGCACAGACAAGCAGCCGTCCGTCAGCTGAGGCGCTGCAGGAGGTCAGCAGGCCGGCCTGCATCGACGTCCACTGCACAACAACGTGATGATCAGTACATCAGTATCTGCTTATCTACATTCACACAATAACATTCAACTAATACATCGATGAATACTTTTGATTCATGTATCATTTAGTCATTTAAATATTCAGTTTACTGTGTTATAAAAGAAAAGCTGAAAATCTGCAGAAAATCCAAAAATGAAGATATATGTCATAATAATAACTACCCTGTTCTAGTAGTTCTAGTTCTAGACCAGTGTTATTATGAGTGGACATCCATGATACACAGGTGGTGTCTCGTTATTCCACTGATGAACTGTGGCTGTAACGAACCATCAATGTGCAGGACCGTTTTCATATAAACATTAATAACAGCAAGAATTACCAGAGTCTGTCCGGTCTCCACGTCCCAGCACACCATCTTCTTATCCCAGGAGACTGTCACCATCCTGACACACACACACACACACACACACACACACACCCTGAAGAAGACCCTTGTGGAAAAAAAAGTGTTCTTATTGTAAATAGATTGAAAGTATATTAATTTTCATGCTAGCATATTTTCACAACACTTAATTTATATCATGTGTATATATAATATAGTATTTACTTTAATAAATACATTTCTGTGAAACAAATTTGAGTAAACTGTAAGTTCAATATTGAAAATGCAGTTTTAGGATATTTGGTGTCAATACTGTTTTAGTATATTATTAATAAGTTCTTCAATGTACAACTAAAATACATTTATGTATTATGTACTGTAGTGTATATTGAAGCACACTGGTACAACACTTAAAAGTCATCCTATAACACATTTGTAGGAGTTTTCAAATACACTTAGAGCAAGCAGTATGTAAAAATACATCAGTATACTAAAGAAGGCTACTTTACAGCTTCCTACTTGGTGGGAACACAGCAGCTGAGAGAGCCGACAGAGAGGAAGGTTCCTGTATTAGTTCCTACCCCCAGAAACTTGGCTCAAGACAAACAGGGTCCCACTACAGTAACACCTCATTACTACTGGTCAAAAACTCCACAGGGAACCTTTAAGTACACCTGCACACTACAAAGTACTATTATCAGAACTGATCTCTCTCAACGATGAGTTAAGAAAAGGTGGATGTGAGCATCAGTGAGCTGAGACCCACCTGTTGCTGTTTGGGATCACAGCAAGCTCAGTCACAGGTTTTCCATGGACTCCACTAAACAGCCTCCGCAGCAGGCAGCTCTCCACATCCTGAACAGGTCAAAGGTCACTGTAAAGGTCACTGTGAGCATCACAGGCAGCTAGTGGACAAGCTACATCAGGCTTGTGAAACCATAGAGCTGATTCACATTCGGCTCCTGTTTCTTCCAGCTTAGGAATCTACTGACTACAGTGAGGCTAAACATCCAGAAAAACACATTGTTTGATTTTTAAAGAATTTATTTGCAAATTATGGTGGAAAAGTATTTGGTCAATAACAAAGTTCATCTCAGTACTTTGTTATATACCGTTTGTTGGCAGTGACAGAGGTCAAACGTTTTCTGTAAGTCTTCACAATGTTTTCACATTGTTGCTGGTATTTTGGCCCGTTCCTTCATGCAGATCTCCTCTAGAGCAGTGATGTTTTGGTGCTGTCGCTGGGCAACACAAACTTTCAACTCCCTCCAAAGATTTTCTCCTCCAAACACGACTAGTTGAGTTATTACCAAAAAGTTCTATTTTGGTTTCATCTGACCATATGACGTTCTCTCAATCCTCTTCTGGATCATCCAACTTCAGACAGGTCTGGACATGTCTGTCTCTGCAGGGTTTGAGTCCCTGGTGGTGTAGTGTGTCACTGATGGTAGCCTTTATTACTTTGGTCCCAGCTCTCTGCAGGTCATTCTCTAGGTCCCCCTGTGTGGTTCTGGGATTTTTGCTCACGGGGTGAGATCTTGCATGAAGGCCCAGATCGAGGGAGATTATCAGTGGTCTTGTATGTCTTCCATTTTCTATTAATTGCTCCCACAGTCGATTTCTTCACACCAAGCTGCTTACTATTGCAGATTCAGTCTTCCCAGCCTGGTGAAAGGCCACAATTTCGTTTCTGGTGTCCTTTGACAGCTCTTTGGTCTTGGTCATAGTGGAGTTCAGAGTGTGACTATTTGAGGTTGTGGACAGGTGTCTTTTATACTGATAACAAGTTCAAACAGGTGCCATTAGTACAGGTAACGAGGACAGATGAACCTCTTAAAGAAGAAGTTACAGGTCTGTGAGAGACAGAAATCTTGCTTGTTTGTTGGTGACCAAATATTTATTACCAATTAATTCATTAAAAATCCAACAATGTGATTTCCTGGATTCTTTCCCTCATTCTGTCTCTCATACTTGAAGTGTACTTGGTGTTTGGAACCAGGTGGGCGGAGCATCGCTCCGGATGTCAGCAGGTAAATGAAATAAACACGTGTTTACCCAGAGGACGGCGGTGGCGTCTGAGGAGCAGCTGAGGAGGAAGCTGTCATTGAAGCAGAGGCGTGCAGCGTTCACGGCCTCCCTGTGAGCTGCTAGCTGCTTCACTGGAACCTGTGAAGAACTGCACATGCTAACCTCAAACACCCTGAAACCAGCGGTCACTTATTCAGTCCTCTGACAGGAAATCAATATATTAAAAACTAATATATTATTATGCTCTTTTTACATTATAAAACGTTCATTACATATTTTGGTCACTATTCTTTGAACTATTGTATATATGGTGGAAAAATTAGTACATTTACTCTCTACACATAATATTTAATTTAGTTTTCAGGAGGGATTTAATGTAGCCTTGCTAGCTTCGGAGCTAGCTGCTAGCCAGTACCTGTACTTCTTACCTGCGTGTCTCGGCTCCACTCTGCTCCTCTCTCCTCTTCCTCCTCCTCTTCTCCTCCTGTCGGTTCATCTACTGATAAAGGATCCATGTTTATCGACGCCATTTTCCAAACTTTTTCTTAAGTTTTTTGTGTGTTCGCGAGCAAAGCGCCGTTAGCTCAGTTACCATAGCAACAGACTGACAGGCGCGACATGGTGCCTTTAAGGTCAGTGGGACGTAATGTTCAAATTAGAAAAATAAGATAGTGAAAAAAAAAACCCGAAAAAGAGCGTTTAAAAAATACAAACGCAGTTCAATAAATTAAACATATCACACAAACATAGTAAATAAAATAAATAATCAAAATTTTTAGGCTGAAGCTCATCATGTCTGACCTGGAAACATAAATCAACTTTTTCACTCTGTCTTTACTTTTATTTTATGTGTTAGTCTGTTTGTTTGAATGTACTAAATGTTCCTCGTATTAGTGGAGCACGGAGCCCATTTTCATCCAATCATCTCTTAACTTCAACACTGTTCAGGGTCAATGCAGCATTATTTTATTAAAATACAAAAATACCTGGTAAATGTTAAACAGAAATTGAACATTAAATCACTAAAAGGCAGCACAAATAAAAATCCATACACATAATAAGACAAACATTTTATTATTCAAAACAACATGTGATCTGTATGAATTTAGAGTCAACTCTGATGTTTTCTGTGGTCGTCCTCACAGAGGACACACGTCCTGCTGTATCACCACATCTGATGAGATCGGATGTTCTTCAGTCTGGAGGGAGAAACACAGGTAGGTCAGAGAGTGAGACTATACTACTACTAACATACAGGAATAATTAATGAATGTGTCTGATATCGTTTTTCCTTCTCCGTCATTACAAACCCACAGTCGGTAAATTTGTGAATATTGTAGATTTCTAAAGTTTTCCTTCTTTTCTGTAAAATCTCAGCGTTTGTGCACTGGAGGCTGACATCACAGCTAGTTTTGACACATCCTGCTTGTAGCCCCGCCCCCATAAACCAGAGTTTGAATGAGCTCAGAGGAGCTTTATAAACTGACTGTCTCCATGACCTCTGACCTTTTCAGCAGCTCATCTGTGGACACCTGTCCTTCACCATCACTGTCCTCAGAGCTGCTGTCCAACGCCTCCTTCTTACTCTTCTTCTGCTCCTTCCCTTTATGTTTGTGCTTCTTATGTTTCTTCTTCTGAGGAAACAATAACATGAAGTCAGAGGAGAAGCAGACCTGCAGTTCTGTTTAACAGGGAACATCTTTTTATACCTTCTTATCCTTGTTTTTGTGCTGCTTCTTGTTCTTGTGCTTCTTCTCTTTACTCCTCTTGCTGGGTTTCTCCTCCTCGCTGGGAGAGCAGATGGAGGTACCACCACCTCTGACTGAACAGGGAACAACAGGTGAAATTTAACAGGTAAAAAACACAAACAAAATACACAACAGCAACATGCACAGAGAGAAAACTGCAGCTGGCTGTGGACTTACTGGATGCAGCAGAAGGAGGCGGCAGCTTTGGGCCAAACTCCTCCTCTTCCTGTGTCGAGGTCTGAGAGGAAACCACCGCTGTGACAGAAACAACATGAAAACAAAGAGTTAGATGTCCCAGTGTCGTCTTTTCATTTGACCACAAGCGGGAACATTCAGGTGTTTTAAGACAATATGAAACAAACAAAAAACCCAGAGATAAAAATGCAAGACGTGGACGCGAAGCAGAAAGAATGAAAGAAAGTTTCATGCATATTTGTGCGTCTGTGTGGAGGCATGAAGAATGTGATGTATTGGCTGTTCTTACCCGTCTGCTGGTTGGATGTGACGGTGGAGGAAGACAGCGAGGAAGATGAGACTGTGACGGTGGGGGTGATGTTAAAAAGCTTCAGTGGATGTGACTCCACCTCCACCTGACCCTCCTTTGTGTCCTTCTCATCATCATCCTCGCTCTCTCCCTCTGAGGAAGAGGAGGACTTCTCATCAGAGGAGCTGGCAAAGATGGCCTTGAACAGATCCATGGGAGGCCTGTTCTCCTCCTCTTCCTCCTCCTCCTCCTCCTCTTCATCTGCTTTCTTCTTCTCAGAGTTTGCTTGATCTGCTGATTTTGTCTGTTTGAAGAAAACACAGGTTCAGGTTTCCAGTTCATTTCCTGATCACACTTCTGTTTCTTCAGTCTTACCTCAGTTTTAATGGCTGCAGTTTGATCGTTGCTGGTGGAGGCAGGTAAAGCAGGTACGGAGGTTCGGTCCGGTTCGGTTTGTGATGTTTGGTTTCGTGCTGCACTGAGAAGCTCACTCAGCGGATCGTTCTTCTTCTTCACCTCCTTTTGGTCTGAAATGTCCCACCGAGATCTCCGACTGGACTCCGGAGGCTTTGGAGGAGCTGAGGAGGTGTAAGTGAAGTATGAGAATATAAAGAGACTAATAAGACTACTAGAATCATGATGTCATACTAAGACATGACAAATAAACATCTTGTTAATGACAAAAGGTAAATAAGTACATTTCAAAGATAGAAAAGGTGAAATTATACATGACTGCAGTACACAGAAAAATTCTTCAGTTCTTCAGTGGGGTTTAGTGAGAACAAGATAACAGATAATAAGACCAGACGGGCTGGAAGTGCACAAAATATCTGTACCTGGTTTCCAGAACTGTTTCGTCATTAAAGGTTTATGTAGTAAAATATAGTTTGCAGTGTTGTTTTTATGTAGTATTTTACAAAAACTGGGATTTTACTGCCATTTTATAAGTGTTATTGTGATTTTAAATAGATGTGGAACTAATTAACTCTTTAATAACACTAACTGCAAAGGCAGTGTCTGAAATACTCATTTTGTATCTGGATATGTTAACATATAACACATTTGTTAGTGTAAATTAAATCTGTATGATGTGACCACAATCGTAAGAAAAAAAAAAAGGGTCAAAAGGTCAACTAGCTCCGCCTCTTCCTGCCAGTTAAAGTGAGGTCTGTGAAGACTACGAGCAGCTAGAAGTCTTTCTCTACAGGGATGCAAAATGTTTGCTCACAAACTGCCCGTCCTAAATATTTTGCATTTTGAGGTGTGATACAGAGCTTTTATTGATCCAACCCATCTGAGGAGCCATCTCTCTTTAAATCTTTCATTAAAATAAATTTTATTCATCTGGTGTTGCAGTAATGTTTGTTTTATTCTGTATATTTATCTTGTTCTGTGAGCGCCCCCTGTAGGTGAATGAAGGTACCTGTTGCCTCTCTGCTCTCTGTCACAGTCAGGAAGTTGAAGACTGAAAACTTGTCTCTCTTCACCTTTGGCATTCCCAACACACCTGACCTGCAGGACCAATCACATTTAGTTACAGGTGAAACTGTAGCTCAGGTGTGTTTGTTTGTTTGTTTGTTTGTGTTTGTGTGTGTCTCGTACCCAGGGTAGGGGTCGGGGACATTGAACCTCTTGCAGAGCAGTTTGTCAGGATGCCACTCAAACGTTTCTCTGGTCAGTTTCCCAAACATCTTCATTGTGACGGCGGCCTGTTTGTCGTCAACATCACCCTGACGACAGAACAAACATCAACACGGGTTTACCACCAAGCTGAGAAACTCCTCAAACGTATGATTCAAATAAGCCTGTGGCACAAATTTCAACTTTTAGGGTTAACAAACTAAATTATTGTAATTTTTAAAATGACCCTGATATCTACGGTTGGTTGGCGAGTGTTGTCCCACCTCATCGTCACGGCTGACCTCCACCGTGTCCTCGTCCTCCTGGTTTTTGGCTCGGGTGAAGCGGGAGGAGAGTGACGAGGTGGTGGGTCGGTACAAGATGGAGGCTCGGACAAACTCCTCCCTCTCCCTGCTGCGCTCCCACTCCGTCATCCCCGAGTCCAGACTCTGCTCTAGAGCGTCTGACAGAGACAGAAAAGTGGTTTACGTTTGACTCCAGGTGTAGGCCGCCTGCAGTGCATGATGGGACATGTAGGACAGCGCCTCCCACCTTTGTCTCCCCGTTTCAGGTGGTTCAGGTAGAGCTCGTAGCGCGCCTGCTTGGTGGGGTTCTTCTCAAATGGTCTGAAGGTCTGTGTGGAGGTCTGACCTTTCCAGGCTGCCAGAGCCTCCTGCTGCTGCTGGAGGGACGAGCAGGAGGAAGAGGCGGAGGAAGAGGAGGCCGGCCGTGGGCTGGTTGTACTGGAGGGCAGGTTGGAGGAGCTGCGGCGGTTGAGCAATCGGTCTCTGTCCTCTGGCCTCAGCAGCTCCATGACTGAACTGGGACCTGAACGGGTCAACAGGAGGAGAAAGGAAACACTGAACACTGCAGCCTGTAGGGGGCAGCAGCAGCTCTTCATTCAGAACTGATTCTTTTGGTACCTTGCAGTGTGTCCTCTCCCAGCTGCGCCCTCCTCTGGCTGGAGTCCAGCTGGTGGCGTCCTCCTTGTTGGGGCTCTTCTTTGACCATGTGGCCCCTGGAGGCCCTCAGAGCCTCAGCCAGTGCGGGGCTGACACCGGAAAGAGCCGAAACATCGACTGATGGACGGAAATGATGGACCGGACGATAGTCACGGGGCAGAGAAGGCGGAGGGAAGATCTGCAGAGAGACACAGATATATTACTGACAAAGTTATCTCAGAAACGGAGAGCAACACATCACCAGGAGTCAAAGCTGCTCACCGTTTTCTCCTCCACTGGTTTCTGCGCCAGAGTGAATCCCTCCAGGATCTTACCGAGATACAACGCATCCTTACTTTTGTCTGGGATGAAGAGAAAAATAAGTTTGGAAAACAGATTTACCTGAAAACTAGTCTTCATGCGGCTCGATATTCAACAATTCAGAACCAGTTATAAAACAGGCTCAACTATGAAAGTGCAGCAGAATTTAAATACTTTTTCTGCGGCTCCACCGGTAAAATGATCAACTGAAGAATAGATTAATGAAGAAGATGAAGATAAGATTAGTTGTAGAAATTAGGTTGAAAATATCTTTGCTTTTCCTGATTCGTCAGCATATTTGCTCTAAAAATAAATAAATAAACAGAGATTTTAATAAAAGGTCAAATATCAGACTCACACAGTCTGTTTTTATCCTATTATTTTAAAAATAAAGCCCTGTGAAGGTTATAACATTACTCTCTTTCTATCACCTCTCTTCTTGCCGTACTGCTGCGGAGCCGTCCAGCCGTACAGGCCGTCTCCAGGCTCCTCTCCCCCCAGCACCGTGTCGTATCTGGACATGGAGTCTCTGTGGTACACATCTTCATCATCCTCCTCTAGCGCCCCCACCCCGAACGCCTGTAGGTCAAAGGTCACCATCAGCATTTAGAGTAAGAACTTCTTTCTGTCAAATCCAGACGTCAGGCAGCCCACCTGTCCGGCCACACCACCCCTCCGCGAGCCTCTGCGAGTGTCTCCAAACAGGCGACTCCTTGCGTCGCACTGCGGGTTGAACAGGTCGATGTGTTCAGAGGCTCCTCGGCCCAGCAGAGCCAAACCTGGGTCCAGGCCGCGGTACCCCAGACCCTGAACCCCCACCTTAGGGTTGAAGTCCACCGGCGTCACATCCTTGGGGGCAAAGGTCACATTCTCAGGAGCAAACTCCTCATCGTCATCCTCCTACCGGACAGATACAGAAACACAGAAATACTGTATTTAAGTTCCCAGGAAGCAGCTACGACATGTCCTTCACCTGCTCAGGTGTCTGCAGGGACCCTGAAAAACATCCATGTACATCTGATTATTTTACTTTATGACTAAAATGTAACTCATCATGTGACAAAAGCAAAAGTCTTTATATTAAAATAAACTTAATTACAACTGCAACAATTAGCGTATTAATAAATTAGTCAATTGACAGAAAATTAATCAGCAATTACTTCAATAACCGAATAACCATTTTAGTCATTTAAGTTAAAACATTTTATAGACAAAGCATTTAATCAAGAAAATAATCAGCAGATTAAATGATCTTAGAAATTATTATCAGTTGCAGCCCAAAGTCTGAGCCACTCTCTCTCCATATATTTTCTATTTTAGTCAGCGTCTTCACTCACCTCTGAGTCCTCCGAGCCAGCAGGGGGCAGTGCACAGCTGTAAACACGGCCTCCATCTTTCAGGAGGAAGACAAGAAAAACACACAAAAATAAATACATTTAGTTAACTTGTCTTTATCTCTTATTAAAACTGATTTAAATAAATAACAGGGCTCATAATACAAATAAAAACAAGATCAAATAAAGACACTAACAAAAGATTAAACAGCTGGATTAAACATGTTACATGTTTATCTTAAATGCTGCCTTTTATCATCAATAAACTGTCATCATTAGTTCTTTATGAAAGATGGAATGAGACAGAATCTGTGTTTTTAACTCATACTTGATATTCTGAGTGAGTCGAGTGTTTGAGACACAGATGAACTGTGGCTACATTAGCTGTTGCTAGCATCACACACCACCATCTCCTGCTGCATTGTGGGTAACGTAGGAGGCAGTTTTTGACAAGGAAGAAGAATAAAAAAGTGGATATTGCTGGTTCTTTTGCATTGACTGTCCCTCATCAGTCTGCTGTTACAGCAGTGAGATGATGCGTCTGTTAACCTGTTTGCTGTCGGCAAGCTTTCCTCTTCACACGCGGCCCAACACCCTGACCTTCCTTCCAGCCCATCTTCTTCAGCAGCTCCACCCCGATGGACGTCCTGAGAGACAAAAACAACACACACTTACCCTACCGTTCAGAAGTTTGGGTCACCCAGACAATTTTGTGTTTTCCATGAAAAGTCACACTTTTATATATATAGTATAGTCAAGACATTAACAACATTAACAAGGATAGAAATAATGATTTGTATTTGAAATAATTATTTTTCCTTCAAACTTTGCTTTCGTCCATTTGCAGCAATTACAGCATTGCAGATCTTTGGCATCCAAGATGTTAATGTGTTAATGTTAATTTCACCCCATTTCTAGAAGACCCTTCCACAAGTCGGATTAGCTCGATGGGCACTTCCTGTGTACCAGACGGTCCAGCTGCTCCCACAACAGCTCAGTGGGGTTTAGATCTGGTGAAACTAGCACTGATCAAACACTGTCTACAGGGTTCGGCACGGCGTTATTAAATGCACTGATAGCCTTCCTTATTCAAAATCCCTTTTACCTTGATCAAATCTCCCACCTTACCAGCACCAAAGCAACCCCAGACCGCCCCGTTACCCCCACCGTGCTCGACAGATGGTGTCTGGCTCTTTCTGCATCTTTTCAGTTGTTCTGCATCTCACAAATGTTCTTCTGTGTGATCCAAACACCCCAAACTTTGATTTGTCCGTCCATAACACTTTTTCCAGTCTTCCTCTGTCCAATGTTTTTTATTGGCCAGTCTCAGATATGGCTTTTTCTTTGCCACACTGCCCTGAAGGCCAGCATCTATTTCTCAAACTAGAAACACTAATGTACTCATCTTCTTGCTCAGTTGTGCATCGGGGCCTTCCTCTTCTCTTTCTACTCTGGTTAGAGCCCGTTTATGCTGTTCTCTGAAGGGAGTAATAGCCTAACAAGAATAGACTGTCGAGTTTCACATGAAAATTCTTTTTTAATTATATTTAATCGACCCCACAAATCCAGATACTCAACCTGCTCAAAGAAAGGTCAGTTTTATCGCTTCTCTAAGCAGCTAAACTGTTTTCAGCCCTTCTAACATGATGCACAAGGGTTTTCTAATCATCTATTAGGTATGTAGATATTGCACCAGAAGGCAGGAAGAACGTCGACAAATGTTTAGATTCTGAATATCGCCGGCTGCTCATGTCGGGAGAGAAACTTTGCTTTTACAAAACGCATTTCAGGAGTTCACTAACTTGCTATAATTCATTTATTATATTACCTTCACTAATTATTTACCTAATTAAAAACAGAACTTACATTTTATTCAAATTTACTCCAGCACATGGAGTACGTTTTAATGAACAAGCCTTCATTTGTCACTTTTTAAGATATTTCTGTTACCTGGCAGGAGCAATCAGCTCCTCCAGCAGAGTGTCTCCGGGGATCAGCGCAGCCTGAGCGTTCACCGCTCTCGCCTTCTCTCTGGCCTCGTCTCTGCGGTGGGACGAAAACTCCTGGCTGGTTGTGATCTCTCTGGGAGCAATGCCGTGTTCGCTGAAGTCCTGACACAACAACAAGAAAACAACAACGTCCTTCTAACTTTTCTATATTCTTATTAGAAACCTGTGTCTTACTTCAATGAGTGGAACCTCATCATCAAGACAAAAGTCAAAAATGTACAAAACATGATTATATGACAGAAACAAAAAAACCTTAAAAACAACTGAAGATGTTTCTTAACAGGTTTTGGCTTTAAATGAAAACTGGTCACACCTCCTCATCCATGAAATCTTCTGGTCTGGCATGATGTTTATCAGCTTTCTGTTGCCGTGACGACACAAAGGTTGATGGACTCCAGCCTGAAGACACAAAAAATTCACAGGACATTTTACGAGACCAGACAGTGGAAAGTACTCCAACTTTATTTAAAATGTGCATCACACAAAGAGTCTCTGTACACTTTAGTTAAAACTAATGAAAATGTGACAGAAACTGATGGTAGCTGGTGTTCAGGTGTGGAAACGCAGCATCACCTTCTTTAGTGCCGACGGTGTTGAAGTAACCAGCTGAAAAGCCTCCAGTGAAAGCCCCATGAAACCTCTGGTATCGTCCCTTCTCGTCCTTCACCGTCTGCTCGTGGAGCGGGATGGGCTTCCTCAGTGGCTCGTCTGAAACAAATATACACACGATACATATAAACACTACATACACACAATGATGAGCTTTGCTTTAGCAGATGTAGCTAGTAGTAATGTTGTAGCTACTATATTAAGTTGATTAATCGATTAGTCAGTCAACAGAAAATCAGCCAACTATTTTAATAATTAATTATTGATGAAGTTTGTTTTCAAGCTGGTTTCAGTTTCTTTGTGTTTTGGACTGTTGGTTAAAAACAGCAACTGGTTTAACTGGTTATTATGGACAATTTAATGTGTATAAGATCATAAATAAACCTAAAGAACTTGTTTAAAACACAGTGGTACAAGTAAAAAGTATAACTGAGATTTATTTTCATTATCGATTGGTTGTTATTATTATATTGTTATATTATTGGTTTATAAAATGTTTTCCAAGATGACAGATTCACATTAAATTCACATTTAAGAAACTGGAATTAGAGAATTTGGACATTTTCTTCTTCTTCTTCTTGAATATACAGATTTCTGAATGGAGTCTGTTTACAACCATCGGCTACCTGCTGGTTAGCTTAGCATCATTAGCAGACGTCGCAGCCCATTTCTCACCACACAAACAACCAGGAAAGTATTAATGAACAAACAGGTGTATTACAGCGTAGTTAAAAACACACTGTACCTTCTTCCAGAGGCTCTAACGGAGTCCCGTAACTCACAAAGTCCTCGTCGCTGTCGCTGTCCGACGCCATGTTTCCATTCAGCTACGGTCAGCACGGAAGGACAACATTAGTAACCAAATGCGAAGCGTTATTTGGGTTCTTCTTCTCTCTTTTCATACATGATGCAATGCCGCCATCCGCTGGAACGTAAGTTTACAATTCACAATATTTTCCATTTTAAAAAATATAATAATATGAAAACAGCATTAAGCCATTTTCATGCAAATAAAACCAAACTTCTGAATGCTCGAGCTTCTCACATTGCTGCGTTTACTTGTCTCAACTTCAGAGTTAACTGAATATCTTTAGGACAAAACAAGACATTTGATGACACTAATGTGTATTCTTTGGGAACTGTGAGGGGCTTTTTATCTGTTATATGACGTTTTATAGACTAAATGATCCATCAATTAATTGGCAAAATAATCTTCAGTTTGTCATTTTGCTTAGAGAAGGTGTCACAGTACGCAGAAGACGGTTTAATACATGAAACCGTTTATGCAGAGATCACTGAGGTCACAGTAAGATAGATGATTTCCTCTGCAGCCTAAGTGGAGCTGTGTGTTGAATATTGAGTTTTTATCCAAAGCACACAACAGTTTGTCATTTGTTTTCTTTGAGCCTGGAATCACTCACACTCCCTCAGCGGTCCATAAAATCTCACGCTGCTCGACAAAAAACAAATGCCTGGCTCAGCAGAAAGAGCCGTATACACATCCAAATCTGAGACCTCCTCGACTACACAGAAAACACAGACCCTGCTCTTTGTAACAAGACCAGGCTGCAAGACGTCAGGGGGTTTAAACTAACTGAAGAGCTGGACACAGATCAGCTCAGGATGGAACATCAGTTTGGTGTGTAATCTGCAGAGTTTCAATACAGACGCAAAATCAGGGAGAGCTGGGACAGAGGAAGGACAAAGGAAGGACAGAAGAAGGACAGAAGAAGGACAGAGGAAGGACAGAGCTGGGACAGAGGAAGGACAGAAGAAGGACAGAGGAAGGACAGAAGAAGGACAGAGGAAGGACAGAGGAAGGACAGAGGAAGGACAGAAGAAGGACAGAGCAGGACAGAGGAAGAGGAAGGACAGATGAAGGATAGAGGAAGGACAGAGGGAGGACAGAAGAAGAAGAAGGACAGAAGAAGGACAGAGGAAGAGGAAGGACAGAGGAAGGACAGAAGAAGGACAGAAGAAGAGGAAGGACAGAGGAAGGACAGAGCAGGACAGATGAAGAGGAAGGACAGAGGAAGGACAGAAGAAGGACAGAGCAGGACAGAGGAAGAGGAAGGACACAGGGAGGACAGAGCAGGACAGAGGAAGATGAAGGACAGAGGAAGGACAGAAGAAGGACAGAGCAGGACAGAGGAAGAGGAAGGACAGAGGAAGGACAATAGAAGGACAGAAGAAGGACAGAGCAGGACAGAAGAAGGACAGAGGAAGGACAGAAGAAGGACAGAGCAGGACAGAGGAAGAGGAAGGACAGATGAAGGATAGAGGAAGGACAGAGGGAGGACAGAAGAAGAGGAAGGACAGAGGAAGGACAGAGGGAGGACAGAAGAAGAGGAAGGACAGAAGGACAGAAGGACAGAGGAATGAGTCTTTGATCATCATGCTTTAGTTTAAATTTTTCATCATTCTTAAACTTTCTTATTAATCTATTCAAAGTTTCAGGAAATAATTGTCAGTCTTTTAATTTTGGAAACTTTAATCTTTTATATGTTGTATGTGTGTGTGTGTTCTTACTACTTTATCTTTAATGATGCATCTTCTGAATATATTTTTGGAAATGTGTTTTTTGTTTTGCAGGTTTTATTTAATGTCGTTGTGTTTTGCACCTCAGAGCCTCCGTACATTTTTACCTTTTCAAGGACAAATATTGTAAACATCAGCAGAAGTTGAAGTGTTCAGGTCGTTGTCGTCTGTGACCACTAGGTGTCACTGTCTGCACACAGTTGCACACAGTGCAACATCTCCAAAATAAGACATGTTTCATCTTAATGAAATCATGATTTTTACACTTTATCTATTTTTTTTAATCTAGAGAATTGACTCAGCCTGTAGATGTGAGCAGGGAATCCTCAAATCTGGAAAGCTCGCTTCATTTTGGTTCATTTTGGCCAACTTTCAATGTGTGTTTAGTTTCACAGCTTTTAAACTGTCATCACCCACACGCATGATTTCCTTTATTTCAGCACAAACTCAGCTACAAGTCTAACTTATCATTTTGTCGACAAATATAGACAAAGAACGCAAATTAAATGAAAAATGACAGTTTCCAATAAAAACAAAGTTCAAAGTTCAACTTTATTTGTCATTTGTGCAGAATAACACGTCACCTGTACAAGATGAGCTGCAAGACAAACAACCTTCACACACACACGCACACACACACACACACACACACACAGACACTCACACACACACACACACACACACTCACACTCACTCACACACACACACACACACACACACACACTCTCACACACACACACACACACACACACACACTGATACTACATGTTTACTTTTCCTAAACCTGAAATGAATTTAAATGCAGATAAACTGACATCCTGTGCTGAGGTGAAGCATGTGAGCTCTTCTTCGTGTCCCGTTGTGTCGAGGCAGCGTTACACTTCCTCTGCTCTAAATGTCATCATGGTGTGATAATGCCGAGCCGGCGGCAGCCGCCTGAAATATTAAAGAGGAAAATGTTGAAGCTTCTTGAGAGAAAACTCATGACTAAAGCATTAAGAGCTGCTTCTGATCTCTCTCTGCAGGTCTGCTGCATGAGGCAACACACTGCAAGCATCACTGAGAGAGAGAATCCAAAGAAGAAGAGGGAGAGAAGCACGGAGGGAAGGAACAGGTTGCATTAAAGAAGGCAAGAAGGGACAGAGTAAGAGAGGGAGTAGGTATGGAAGAATTAAAGAAAAGGATAAGTTGGGGGAAAGGAATGAAAGGAATGGAGGAGATGCTGAAGGAAAGAAGGGGTTAAGGAGGGATGGGATGAAGTTCAGAGGAAGGAGGAAGGAAGGATGAGGCAGGGAAGGAAAGTTGCAGGTGAAAAGTAAAAAGGAGAAGGGAGAGAAAGGAAAGAAAAGAGGAATAAGGAAAACAGGGAAAGAAATGAGGATGTAGTTGTGGAAGAAGGATAGCAGCACAGAAACAAGGATAAAAGACTGAAATAAAGGAGAATAGAGTGAAGGAAATATGAGGTAGAGAAGAGATGGAGAGGAGGAAAGAGGGTGATGGGAAAGAAAGTTAGGAAGTAGCAAAAGAAGGGAGGAAGTAGAGAGGAGAGGGAGAAGTAGGAAAAGAAATAAGGAGGCGAAGAAGGAGACAGGGAGGACAGAGGAGGAAAGGAAAAGACCTTAGGAAGTAGAGAATAGAGGAAGGAAGTGTGGATGAAGGTATGTGGCAATGATGTCCATCAGGTAAAAAGAAATAGAACAGAGGCAGGAAGTAAAGGAAAGGAAAGGAAAGGAAAGGAAAGGAAAGGAAAGGAAAGGAAAGGAAAGGAAAGGAAAGGAAAGGAAAGGAAAGGAAAGGAAAGGAGGCAGGAGAGGAAAGGAATGAGAGTGAGTGTGATAAGCTGATCACAGAAAATCAGATTAGAACGGACGGACTTTGTCCTGCTGGCTGCAGAGAGACGGACAGGGGGAGGGAGAGACGGGTGGAGGGAGGGAGGGAGACACGGGTAGAGGGAGGGAGAGACGGGTGGAGGGAGGGAGGGAGAGACGGGTAGAGGGAGGGAGAGAGAGGGAGGGAGAGACAGGTGGAGGGAGGGAGGGAGGGAGAGACGGGTAGAGGGAGGGAGAGACGGGTGGAGGGAGGGAGAGACAGGTGGAGGGAGGGAGGGAGGGAGAGACGGGTAGAGGGAGGGAGAGACGGGTGGAGGGAGGGAGACACAGGTGGAGCGAGAGACGGGTGAAGGGAGGGAGGGAGAGATGGGTGGAGGGAGAGAGAGACCGGTGGAGGGAGGGAGGGAAGGAGGGAGGGAGAGACTGGTGGAGGGAAGGAGAGACGGGTGGAGGGAGGGAGAGACAGGTGGAGGGAGAGACGGGTGAAGGGAGGGAGAGACGGGGGTGGGGGGGTGGGTGGGGGGAGAGAGAGACAGGTGAACAGAAAAAAGATGGAGTGAACTTGTGATGATTTGTGTAACTTCTAAAGTTTGTTGTGTTTATATCAGATATGTAACCAGTGGAGACTCAGCCAACATCTACAACACCTTTTATTACTTCATGTTACATTTCACTCAAAGCGTCGGTACAGCCGGATCCTCGTCTTCATTCCATAGTTTTTTCCAGCGTGGAGGTCATGTGACCCGACCCAACAGAGCAGATAGTACTGCACGGCTGTTCATCATCAAACCCCATTAACAGTACATACGATTCAACAGGAGGGGGTGGAGGCACAAATAAAATGTACAAGAAGAGCTGAACATTCCCTGCAGCGCTGGGAGCTGCCAGCGCTGGGGTGCGGGGGCGGAGGAGGTGGTTCGAGGAGTTCGGAGGCATTTTGGACACAAAGGGAGAGTTAGAGCAGTGAGGACGGATCCAGAGGAGCAGGCCATAAAGATAACTGAGCACACTGTGTGATTCTGTGGTTACAGATATGAAATCACCAGCCAGGTGTCCATATGAACAGTGACTGTAATCATTCCTCCTGCTCATCCTGGCTTCAGCTTCAGGAATTCAGTTTAAATGATGGAGGCCAAAATCCAAAGTGTTTCCCTGTTGAGCTGTGGTGGAAGTATAGGAACAAAAAGAGGGACGTCGGCTCTAAAAACACTGTAACGTTGAAACATATCTGCTGGATTTGAAGCTTCATATTAGCTTCACATCAACTTTAAATCAGCTCCTGACTGAAACCAGGAAAACAGAAATCAGAAATCCAGAGATGAGAAGCTCAAAGTTTAGTCAGAAGACAGAAACAGGTTCAGCCTGTGTGGAGGAAACAGAGGCTGCGCTTCAGTGTGAGTGTGTGTGTGTGTGTGTGTGTGTGTGTGTCTATGAGTTAAGGTCAGGTCATCGTTTCTATGTCCGTGTGATATCGATTTTGTCACCTGCCCGTGTTCACAGGTCTGTTGGTAGAGTGAACGGAAATGATACTGAAGTAAAATCATAAAATCATCCTGTCAGCTTTCCTGCAATAATAATGTCTTATCTTATCTTGATGTTCTTCGTGGTTCTTGTTACTGTTTTTATTACATAATGAATTGTTTTGTCTTCAGCAGATAGTGTGATTCACCTTCCTCCTTAATGGAAGCATGAGGATTAATAATATTGGGAAACTTTCTCAACAAGACATGATGGTGTGTTTTCACCTTCGTGTGCTGGTCGGGAGCTCTTCCTGCGAGCTCTGTGTGTTTCAGAAATGCTGAGCTGGTCATGTGAAGCAGGCTGGCTCCGCTCTGGTTCTTGTGTGGGTTGAGGAAACAATGAGGGAGAGTTTGATTTCTCTCTCCTCCAGTTCATAAAACATCTGATATTACAGTTGTTTGTCCTCCTGTCAGCAGCCGTCAGCCAAACTCCTCGACCTCCTCTCACTGTAAGAAGAAGAAACCAGAAACAGTTTGTAGAAGAGCACGTCAACGTTCGCTGTCTCTGCTGAGTTAGAAGAATTAAAATCTGCATGCTGACGTCCATCTGCTTTGTCATCCTGTTATGGATTTTCCCCAAACACATTATTTATGTGCCAAGGCTGTAAAATTTATGTCCTCTTGGTTTTCTTCTTGGACACAAAACAAAACAAAGACAACAAAGTAGACGAGGACGAATTGAGACTGACAGACGAGACAGACGATCAATCAATGCAGGAATGTGGATGACGACAACTTTCTCGGAGTATTTAGAGGATGTTTGAATGTCTTTCCATCATCAACTGACCACAGCGACAAGACGAAGGCCATGAACATGTTCATCTTACATGCAGGCTCATCGATCATCCTCATGAACGATGAGCCAATCACAAACATCTCATGAAGATGCAACGTGTGACCTTTGAAACCGACTGTATGTGATCATGCTGCATCTAATATTTCTATATTTCTGTGTAAACACAGTGTTTTATGTGTCATACACCGAGTCACATGCTAATATGCACACAATGAAACACGAAGCTAACATGTTGATGTCAGTGGTAAGCATGTTGGTTTAGCGTGTTAGCTTGCTACAATGTTCTAATTAGTAGTAAATACAAAATGGTTGAGCTGTGAGTATTAATATTCATCATCTGCTCACAGCTACAGCGAGATTATAAACACTTATTGATTCTTTATAGACTGATTACCAATGATAAATAATTGTTACCATTAATACATGTTGAATTGGATGTTTGACTGTAGATGCATTTTAGCCACTTTACACTGACTGCACATTGATTAATTAGTAAAGTAAATTAAAGAGTCTTTTCCAGAAACCTTATTATGAATTTACAGCTAGCTGAGAACAGAGAGAGTAACTAATCGTACCGACGCTTCAAACGTCACAGCGTGATGGTTTCATGTGTTACGTGGCTGCTGTGACCTCTGACCCAGGCTTGCAGCTCTCTCTGGGGTGAAGGAAAACTGTAAAACTGATCTGCAGCTGAAGTAAAGAGTGCCGAGACTTTCTGGAGGCTTCAGACTGTAAATTATTTCTGTGCTGGGATTAAATATCAGCTACAGTATGTAGAGTTTATCTGCTCTCAGGACAGCACACAGTCAATATTTGTCCCGCAGGTCAACGCAACCTCTGCATCACACGAGTTCACTGAGCTGGACAACATCTACATTTATGTACGAAGTCATTCTTTAAGTTAAAGCAACACAATGATATTTTGTGAAATCGTCTTGTTTCCTCTGAATGCTTCAGATGTGTTTAGCCTAGCTTAGCATAGCTGTCATCAGTGGGTCATGTGTTTGACCCCTGTTTGACCTCTATTTGACCCTAGCTTTCTGATCAGTTTGTGACTAATAATGCAGATTTGGAGGAAAGCAGTTCGAGGTAAAGCCAGAAGATTACTTCTTCATGACTTATCTCACACATTGGCCTCCGCGGTGCTGGTTATCCGCTGGTATTAGCCAGCCAGTTAACCCCTGCATGACCCCGTGACCTCTGAGAGCAGGTTAAGGTAGCTTTTTCTCAGAAATCACTAACTGTGTATTATCTTTAAGCTGACTCCAGTAGTCATATGCTGTGAAAATGTCACCTAAACAAACAGGCCACTGTGGCTTTCTCATCAGCCCCTGCAATCACATGCTCGTTCCCCTCACTTTTACTGTAGATTAAGATGGCGGAGGGGATTATCACAGCTTTATGTTATAAAGGCTTCATATGGGAGAACGTACACACGGATGTGAGTAAATCTGTTGAGGAATCTGAGTATCACACAGTCTCTGTTTTGTGTACAGCAAGCTGCTCCAAACAGGGATTAATAAAGTTGTTTATGTTGTATTGACGTTGAACCAGAGCAGCATCAGGCACTGCCAGCGCTCGGTTAAAGGGCAGCGCTGGTGTTTTATAAAAAGCTTTTTCAGCATGACACACAGATATCAGAGCTGCGTCATCCATACGTCAAATACAGCTGAAGTTGCTTTACAAAATAAAAATAAAACCAAATAAAAGAAAGATTAGATCATTTAATCAACTCTAAAATACATCTAAAAGAGGGAAAGAACTATAAAATAAACTATAAAAAACTATAAAGCATAAGTGTACATAAAAATAAACAACTCAACCCAGAATAACTGAAAATGTAATTGATCCATTCATAAATGTATTCATGAATAGAGGTCAAAATATTGTAAACTAACAAATATTTCAGAAAGCAGCGAGAAAGTAACAACAGGTGTGCTTCAATTAAAGAAATCAATCAAAACACTGATGATGTATTCATCCATTTATTAATTACTGCATGAAATAGATCCAGCTGGTGAATGATGGATAAAAGGATGAATAAATAGAACAGAAAGAGAAACTGTAATGAGTGAAAGAAGAGACCCTCAACAGTGAAGAAGAAGCAACAACCTGAATGAATATTAAAAGCTGTCGTCAGGTTAAACTTTAATTTAGACTCAGTATGATTGGAGGAGGTGAGCTGCAGCTCTGCAGCACGCTGACGTCTGTCCCGCTTTAAGCCAAGAAGCCGATGCCAGAGGTGGAAGCGACCTGTCGATGAAGCGGTTTTATCTCTACAGATAAGTTGTAAACATCGAGTCACACTCGTTTCCAGAAATGAGGAGGCAGAGAAGGAAAGGAGGCAAAGAAAAAAAGGAGGAGGTAACGAAGGAACGAAAAGTGTAGTGAAGAAAAGGAGGATTCAGTAAAGGAGAGAAAGATGAGGGGAACGAAGGAAGGAAGTATGAAGGAAAGGACAATGTACTTTAGGAAAGGAAAGGCTGGTGAAGGACAGAATGAAGTAAATAAAGAAAAGAGGATGTAAGGACGTAAGGAGAAGGAGGTAAAGAAAGAAAAGAAGAATATACTGAAGGAAACAAGGAGGTAGTAAAGGAAAAGAGGAGGCAGTGAAGGAAAGTAAAGGAAAGAGGGAGGATGTAGGGAAAGAAAGAAGGAGTGCAGCTGCAGATATGTCTCTTTGTGTTTCTACAAACCGCAGGTTCAGTCGGGGCCGACGACCTCGAGCTGACGGACACACAACAGCAAGTCAACAACAACAGGACAAAAGGTTTTGTGTACGTACGCAGAGACGTGAGACGTTCATTCTTCTGTCCAATAAACTCCAGTTAAACTCCAGTTAAACTGCAGTTAAACTGCAGGCTGTTGAACCCGGTGTGTGTGTGTGTGTGTGTGTGTGTGTGTGTGTGTGTTCAGCACCACAACACAAACCAGCTGCAACAATAGATGCATTGTGACAATAAAAGTGCATCATGCATTGTTCTTGTGTTAAAGCAGCACTTAATCACATTGTAGATTATTATTATTACTATTATTATTATTATATAGTGATTATTTATTGATATTTAAATGACCTGATGAGCGATCACAGTTTTCTTCAATCAATTAATTGACTGAACTTTCATGGTTTATTGGACCGGTTGTCATTAAATGTATTTCTCCCTTCAGGTTAAACTATAATGACTTTGAGCCATCTTCTATCATCTATCCACCGTGTGGTACTTTACTGTTAAAGTGAGTCATTTTGACATTTGTAAAATATAAAGATTATAAAAGAATGACTACTACAGTTTCTAGATGTGTAAAGTCTGTATAATAATAAAAACGAGGGTATGGAAAGAGTCCCTCTAAGCACAGAAAAGGAAAATAAAATTGTTTATATGTCATCTGATTTCAGCATTATTTTTAGAAAGTCTCTAAATGGTCGCTTGTGTTTGGGATCCTGTTTCTCATCAAAGGTCAAACGTCACTGAGACGAGTGTTTCCAGTTTTCAGAATCTGCTGCGGTGATCGTCCCACTTCATACTGTCCCCGCCCCGAGCGATGACAGACAGCTCATCACCGTGTAAACAGAGACAGGAGACGGATCTTCAACAAAACAAAAGGTCAATGAAGACACAAGTCTGTGTTTACTTCCTCATCACATGTTGAACAAACCTCTCATGTTTAAAGTTGGCATGTTGCTTACACATGTTTGGTGCTGTGAACATTATGATATAACAGGGTTCATCCTCTGAGGAGCAGGAATGAGATCATGACTGTATGGTTTTATGAACATGGCCTGAAGGTGGCACTACAGGAAGATTCACAAATCATCTTTAAAATAACAGTTTTAGAATATGGAAAGAAAACTTTGTAAAGACAGAAGGAAGAAATGCTGAATGAGAGATTGTATGCAGTTACTGAAGCGAAGTGACGTCAGACCTTCGGGTCTAACAGGGTCAAATGAATTAAAGAGGCGTTTGTTGAAGCTGCTTTGTGTGCAGTGACCTTCAGGCCTGTAACTCACTGTGGTGACGTGG
>CM072862.1:27105000-27107500 GCA_036937835.1 Pampus argenteus
CATTGTTACTGTCAGTGTGCAGTGGCTGCTGTGTGTGCTTACTGATATTATGAGTTGTGTGCACCGTCGGATACAAAAATAACTATTTTTAAAAGAGTGTGAACAGTTTAGCAAAAAGTGCTTAAGCAACAGTACAAAAACATGCTTTTGCAAGTGATCTACTGTGTTTTGCTATTTGGGTGAAAGGTTTTGCGATTTGTGTGTAGAGTTTTGCAAAAAAAGCCAAAAGTTTAAAAAATTGCGTCTTAGCTATCAGAAAAAACTGTAAAATAAATGAAAATAATGAGATCAACTTACTTGTATTTACAGGATTATATTTAATTGTTGTTCTCATTTGTTTTAATCTTGTTTTTCCATATAAATAAAGTTAATTATTATTATTATTGCTGTACCTGTGGTTTTTATAAGTGCAGATATTTAGGTTAAATTGTCCTTTATTCTATGTTATTGTGTTCTAATTTGATTCATTTGAATAATTTATATTTTATTTTATATTTTATTTTATTTTTTTTAAATATTTTTCTTATCTTTTATTTGCAGTTGTGTAAGTTTTAATATTTGTCTAAATGTTGGATTTTTTTCTTTTTCTTTCATCGTCCTTTGTTTGTTCACAGGGAAGTGCAGCCTGTTTGTGCTTCAGTTTCCCTCCATTAGGAGTGAATGTGGAGCGGGTGGGGCCAACCACTTTTTGTCCTGTGTGGAGAAATAAAGTTTAACCAAACAAACGCTCCCTCAGACAGCCTCTCAGGTCTTTACCTGAGTTGCTGGATTATGTTGTCTCGCCGTCTGTGCTGTGACACGAGGCAATTACCAGGCTGAGCCCATAATGATGCCTCATTAATCTGTTGCCCCGGTTACACCCCACATCAACGCTGCCATTATACACCTGTGCATCCAGGGCACCACATGACATCACACCTCCCACATGTCCAATGGCAGATCAGCGCTCACGGACCCCACCCTTAGCCTCTTCCTGATTGGCTGCCAACCCTGCTTCAATTAGAGAGTCCATCCATCTCTGTGTTACGACAAGGTAATTACTGGTTTGGCTGCAGATCTGGTTTGAGATTTTTATTGATTAAATCAGTCAGCAGATTAAAGAGCTTTTCAAATAGTCTTCGGAGGGCGGAGAGGAGCTCGCTCAGAGGAGTTTGTTTGTTTTCCACAGATTGTTTCTGCACCACAATTACAGCTCCGGACTGCTGAGAAAACGCTGGTAACTTAACAGGACAGTGGTGAACCGCAGAGCAGCAGATACAGCGGATGACACAATGATGAAAACACTCGGAGCAGCTGAGAGGCGGCGTTTCAGGAGTAATGAGTAAACAGTCTGGACTGAAAATCCTCCAGCAGCTCGCAGATCTGCGGATCATTGTTTCAGAGGCTTTACTATTTAAAGGCTGAAAAGTGTGTGTGTGTGTGTGTGTGTGTGTGTGTGTGTGTAATTAGAACCTCTACTTATCCATCCAATATTACACAAACACATACAAGTCCTAGTAGAAATGACTAAAAGTCATTGTGAGCATGTTAGCATGTTGAGTCACAGCTTCATAGAGGTGCTGATGAACCGTTTTCTTTATTCTTGTTCTTTGTTTATCGATTTACTGAAAAAAAGAAACAAAACTTCTCAAACATAACAGTGATTTTTGTTGTCTGAACACAAGCTGACATACAAGAACTCAGATCGAGAGCATCAGTTCATTTATGTTTCATATCAACAACGAAACTCTACTAAGCAATATTGTGTCTTTTACTTTTATCAGATCAAGATCGATGGATGTGATCAATCACAACAGTCATTATGATAAAGTAATTGGTTTATCTGTCAGGTTACTGCGACTGGAGTCTCTTCTGTGTGTTTGTCATCTCCGTGTTAGAAAGTAGAACATACATGAAGCTGCAGAATTCACACTGAATACAGAAACCTTAACAGAGAAGCTGATCATCTTCAGTTTCTAAACCAATGCAGGACATTTAAACTCCACTCAGTGTTTGATATCTAATAAACCAGCTTCCTTTACCTGCTGTAACACCTGAGAGTTTCAACCAAACAAACACCAGGAGCCACTAGAGCAGTGATTTGATCCCTCACTGGCATCCCACCACGGACACGGTCCAAATCCAGCAGCTGTAACAACAACAAAAAGTGAAAATGCATTTGGATGTTTGGTGTCTCAGAGGTCTGTCTGCATGATCTGATAAACAAACTTATGAGTGAAATGAATCATTCAAACCAAAGCAGAGACTTCTGAGACTTTAACCCAAAATGTTAATTACAGTTTAATGAACTGTCTCACTGTCAGTTTAATGAACTGTGTGTGTGTTTGATCTCTCAGTTTGGGTCAGTTTTAGTATCGTCACTCATTCCCAACATGGTTTATGGTGAAGCTGAAACAACAAACTGCTGTTGAGGAACAAAATGAGTACTTCATCATCCACTGACAAGTTTTCTGTTTCTTTTTTATTATAGATTAAAAAGTAAAACGAATCTCTTGAACAT
>CM072862.1:27112500-27137500 GCA_036937835.1 Pampus argenteus
GAATTAAAAAACTTCTCCCCACACAAGTGACGTGAAGGTGAAGAATTTAAAAAACCAGAAAGTTTGGCCTCTTGTCTGCGACTCTGAAACTTTCCGCCTCTCCTCCTCATCTCTTCTGTGCCGCGCTGCAGTCTCAGCTCAGATGATGACAGCCGCTGAAATCCAGAAAGCAACTTTCCCAGGTTTCCCTGAAGCATTTTTAAGCATTGTTCACCTCTCGAGCAGCAGAGGAAGAATTATTTTCAGGAGGCTTCTGGGACAACACGGCCTTAAAGGATTAGTTTTCAAAATATGTGTGTAGAGTAACCGCTAACGTGGGACCTGTGTGTTAATGTGTGTGTACTCGCAGTGTGTCGCCGCCAGCTGGACCAAAGCCTGCAGCCTGATTGTTGTTCGGTGCAGAGAGTAAACTAAATGATGTGAGGAAGGCTGAGAAGAAGAAAGTCAAAAAACAAACTCAAATCCTTTACCCAAAATCTAAAAGTCAGTCTAAATCTATCTAAAAGTCAAAATCTGAGGTGATATTGTACTTTATTAGGAACACCTGTGCAATCTAATACAACAGCTCTGTGATAAATTACTACTTCCAATTACAGGAATACAGTTATCCATTTTTCTTTTTAACTTTTAACATATATGCAAGTGTAAACATTCACATACACAACAAAAAAAGACAAATACGGTGTAAAAAAACAAAAACCAATAGAACAGAGAATCCAACACGCATAATACTGGTTATTTATGCAATATAATACAACATTAAAATACAGATGCTCAGTCAGGAAGTACCTCCAGATTAGTGAAATATGAAATAAAGGGTTGCCATTTATGGAAGAATTTGGCTGTACATCCACTCAATGTATATTTAATTTTCTCAAGCTTTAGAAAACATCATGTTTTTAAGCCATCGGGCGATAGAAGGATATTTAGCAGACTTCCAGTTCAACAGTAATAAACGTCTTGCAAGCAAGGATGTGAAAGCTATAATGTAATTTTGTGTAGAGTTGAGTATAAGGTATAAGTTCGGGGTTAGGAATCCCGAATATAGCGATCGGAGGGCAAGGTTGGAGATTTACACTTAAGTTTGCCATTTGAGTGGTTGTTAAAAGCCAAAATAATATCATACACCTTTTAAATTATTCCTCTGTGATGAGGAGTAGATGATAACAGTGTCCTATCGCTGTTCTGGCGGTAAAGAGAGGAAATTAGGGATGCACTCGGTAACAAAACTGCGAATTTGAAAGTAAGTATCATCTATCAAATACACCATCTACATACAGATGTTTGAGGATGTTTGAGTTGTGTAGCACCCTTGTCATGCCACATTAAAAATGTTGAGTCTGAAAGTGATGAAGGAATAAATGGTTGTTGTTTAGAGGAGTAGAAGAGGATGCAGCTACACATTTTCAGTGTGTTAAGAACCACTTGATTTTCAGTATATAAAGAGGGTTTTGTAGGTAAAGAAGAATAAAGTAGAGCAGATATAGAAGATCCCTTACAGGATGACAGTTCCTGTTTGCACCACGAGGGTCCAGGAGAATTTAACCAGTAGCAAAGTTTATGGATGTGAGCAGCCCAATACTAAAACTAGAAATTAGTTAGGGCAAATCCTCCACAGAGTCTGCATCTCTGCAGCAAAGATTTATGAACTCTCGGTGGCTTCCCACCCCAAATAAAGGAGCAAATAATCTTGTCCAGTGAATCAAAAAAAGATTTAGGTAGAAAAAGAGGAACTGACTGGAATAAAAATAGAAATTTTGTCAAGATATTCATTTTAATAACATTGATCTTGCAGATTAATGAAAGGAGTGAAATTAGCAGATGATGATGGCTAGATAAGGAATGACCAGGAATAGAGAATGTAGGATCAGTTATATACAGCAACAAATCATCTGCATATAGGGACAATTTATGTTCAATTCCATTACGGGTAATTCCTTTGAGATTTTAATGTAATAGACAGAGGCTCAGCAGTGATGGCGAAGAGCAAAGGTGACAAAGGACAACCATGGCGAGTTTCACGACCAAAAGCAAAGTAATCAGAATGAACATCATTAGTATGGACACTGGCTTTAGGGGACAAATACAGAAGGCGAGGGAGACAGAAAGGTCTGACTGCTGCTGCTGCTGCTGCTGCCCTGCTTCTGATGCAATGACAGAACCAGCATCAGAAGGCAGCAAGTCAACAGAGAGACTGGAGACAACAGGTTGAGAGTCAGGTAAGCCAACAGAAGAGTCAGCATCAACAGCAGGACTACAAGGATTAGACTAGTTCAGTTTGTCAGATCTGTCTCCTCTGGACTGTCAAGTCCACCTTCGTCTTGATTGTCAGGATCAGTTTGGTCAGCTGTGTCAGATCCTGGCTGGTCATGCCTATTCACATCGCCCATATTGATCCACAAGACAGTCCTGTCTTCTGGCCCACTACCAGGGAGAACAGTTGGACCGTCGTGTTCAGCACCTATCACAGACTCATCCACAGCCTCATCAGTCAGGGAACTGTCAAAGGATCCGCCATCCTCCAGACCAACAGGGACAGGTAGGAATCTCACAGGCATAATGAGGTTCCTGTGGGCACTTTCTCCTGGATTGTCACGCAGTTCTTGAGTCTGAAGGTGTGAATGTTATCCTGTTTTTCCACAACAGTGTATAGGTGACTCTCCCAGCGATCAGCCAGCTTCCTCCGACTTCATTCTCCTTTGTTAGCCAACAAGACTCTGTCCCCAACCTCCACAGGTGCACCCCTCATCTTGCGATTGTAAAGCTCAGTCTGCTTCTCTTGTTGTTTTGTGGTCGAAATTTGGGCAATTTTGACAGCATCCACCAAGTCACGTCAGAGACACTCCACACAACCATAATAATCCACCACTTGCTCATCCATGAGCACAGACTGAAACATCACGTCCACAGGAAACCTGGGAATCCGGCCGATTATCAGCAGAAAGGGTACAAAACCTGTGGTTTCATGGACTGTTGCATTGTAAGAGAAGGTGAGTGAACACAGGAGTTGGAGCCATCTCTGCTTGGCTCTGGGTGGAAGAGGTCTGATCATGTTCCCAAGGGTGTGATTGAACCGTTGGACTAGTATGAGATTTCTCAGCACCAGTAACTTGACTATAAAACGGTTACCACTTATGGCACAATAACAATAAAAGAGTTGTTTAGTAGTTTTCTGCTGCCAGTTTCTGGTCACCATCAAAAATTATACCAATTATTTGCTTGTAAGTTACAGTACTGATTTTAAACAAATGAGGCAACAGTAATAAGAAAACAACATAATAATGGTCAACTGCAAGATGCAGTGAACTGATGATCTGGAGAACTGCTTGTATGCTGGTCAGAAAGAGACAACGAAAACCCACATTTGACTACAAACAACCTGCACAGCTGGAGGGGAGAATGGATTCCACTAAATACCAGCAGACATCACAGCGTCTGTAAAAAAGATGAAGCATGATTATCATCATCATCATGATTGAAATCCATCATGGCCTGAAGGTTTGGAACAGTAAGTTACATGCATGTGGCCTGAGCCAGTCCTAACTATAAGATTTATCAAAAAGGAAAGTTTTAAGTCTCCTCTTAAACATAGAGAGGTTGTCTGCCCCCGTGACTGAACCTGGAAGATGATTCAACAGGAGAGGAGCCTGATAGCTCCCATTGGACTCCTGGAGACTCTAGGAACCACCAGTAAGCCTGCATTATGGGAACACAGTGTTCTAGTAGGATAATACGGTACTATAAGCTCTTTAAGATACGATGGTGCCTGACCATTAAGAGATTTGTAGATAAGTAAAAGGATTTTTAATTCTGAATTTTACATGGAGTCAGTCCAGAGAAGCTAATATGGGAGAAATATGATCATAGTTCTTGTCAGATCATGTGCAGCATATTCTGACAATATTCTACATGGAGGATCCATTATTTACAAACTGAAATCAGTCTGATAAAACAGCTTAATACTGTTCCTTTAATGCCAATTACATGTTCTAGTTTCTGTAGTAGGATGTGATGGTCACAAATGAAAGCAAACATTGTGAAAGGATACGACGTTCCCACAAACTGGGAAAACTAAGAAAGAGTGAAGAGGTTAGATGATGTCATGTGTCATGAAACTGTGATTGGCTTTTGGGTCTTTGTACTGTAGGAGGTATGTTGCTATATCCAAATAAAGATTGTAAAATAAAATGTATGCTGGTACTATATAAGGTTAATGTGTTTACTCAGTGTTGTCTGCATCACTCTATATTTCATTTGTGCAGCTCTTAAAGTTTGTTCTGTTTATGTCCACAGTTACTTTCACATATTGGAAAAATGGAAAAATCACAGTGAGCCAACTGGAGCTGGGGCAGAGGGAGATTCAGCTCGGCTGCTGATGTGCTCTTGAGCTGCATCTGTTTCAGTCAGCCCACATGGGCCGCTGCAGGACCAGCGTCTGCTTACAATTAGCCTGCGTGTGTGTTTTGTTTCTGTGTGTAGATGTGTTCGTGTGGGTGGGTGTGACACTATTTGTTCACATACAAGTGAATTCATGCGTGTGTGTGTGTGTGTGTGTGTGTACTTTAGCAGTTACTGGCAGTGTATTCATCTTGTTTTCCAAGGAAAATAACCTACATGGTTGTGTGTGTGTGTGTGTGTGTGTGTTTAATCACCACTGATGTATCCTGCTGTGTTTATGTGTTTAAATGAAGCACTGTGTCAGTTATGAACTCTGGCTCACAGACTTTAGAGAAGAAGATGTTGAACATGATGGAGAACATGTTGCTCCGTCCATCTACCGCCTGCCGGGACGCAGGAAGCTACAGGAAGTCCTGCCAGCTACCAGTCAGTACAACTGTCCTCCAGCGAAGACTCGTCTGCGTTGATTACATTATTCATCTCTTATGTTTTTATATACACTGTGTAATCTATTCTGTATACGTAATTCAACATCCATGGACAATCACATAACAATTAAATACCTGCCTGACTTACACTGATGTGCAGTGTATTACAGCAGCAGCAAATTTACTTTATATTTATTTAGAGTTTTTGCAAACTAACTGTATGAACCTAAATATAATGAATTATGACACTTTTTTCTGGTTTTTTCATATCGCTTGTACCAAATTGCATCACTGCCTCTGAAGAATATCCTGAAAATGAACCTTTCAATACCTGTAAACTACTCAAAGAGTTTCCAGAAAATGAACATTGCCCATATTTGCCATAAATGTGTCCAAACATGTGACTCTATGTGTCATGTTCTCTCAGCTCCATTAAAGAGCTTCAGAGAAACAAATGCACATCAGGTCAGTATACAAATAAACATGATTTTTACATGAATCATGTCAAATGTCATTAAACGTGTTTGTAAGGTGTCCATGTTTGTTTGGTTTTCAGACTCTTCTGTATTATTAATCATCAAGTCAGATATATGAGAGCTTTTAGAAGAATCCCAGTTTCTGGGTCATAATTATGACTCAGAGATTGATGTGAACGCTGCTTACAGTGTTTTCGTTGTGTATAGTAGTCAAAGGTCTGCTGAATAACTGCACTGTAAATCCTGGGGCCCATTGTTTCATAATCCAAGCGTCTGAATCATGTGTTGACAGTAAGACGGTTCAGGTGCAGCGGAGGAGTTAGCCCCGCCTCCGTCAGGTACACTTGCAGATGCATCATCGTTTACCTGCACGTCTCTTACAGAAAGCATGTGGGAAGACGCATCACTTCCTGGTGTCATATCAGGCCTACAGATCAGGGAGAGGCTCAACCTGAAGGAGACAAATGAAACATAATTCAAACATCTTCATATTTCTTCTGTCCTGTCAATCAATCAACCTCAAAATGATTTGTTTGTGTTTGATGCCATCCAATTAGATTTCAGATACATATTTATTAATCCACCTTTTATCTCCAGAGTTTGTTCCACATGTCTAGTTTAACATTTGTTTACAGTTTATTAATGTGAATGCAGATGTAGAAATAAAAACTGGATGAATTTCCAGTTATGTAGTTTCATCATGACAATCTTTAAAAGGGGAAATGATTTAATATTAACAACAGTAATAATCAACTGAAACTGAAAACAAAGTAAACTCCTCAGTTTCAGATCGACATAAACAAGCTAAAAATATACAAAACACAACTTATGATGTAATTATGTGTTATATTTTTAACTGAAACAAATACAGCAGATGATGAATGGATGATGAAACAAAAGAGGTGTTGAAAGACTGAAAGGAAGAACAGATGAGCAGAAGAAAACAACAGCCGAATCATATACATACATACGTATATATATACGTATATATATATATACGTATATATATATATACACACACTGAAACTGGAACGATTTTACTCTAAAAATACCAAATATTTATCTTAATATGAAATAAATTCAGTATTTTGTCCTTCATAAATACCTCAATCATAAAACATCCTTAATGAAGCTTTCAGAGAGCACTTTCACTTTGTCTATGGAGATAAAACATCACAGCCTTCATGATGTCAATGAATATTATTACATTTTAAATGCAACAAATCAAATTTAACCTGAAAACTCTGCATAAAGATTTCAAGTTGAAATATTTATATTTTATTAATTCAGGTAAGGTCATAAAATGTAAGATTAAAACAAAAATATGCTCAGGTGTCTTTTTGCTCTCAAATGTATAAATGGATCATTTTTGACCTGAACAACATGCAAGGGTTACATTTATTTAGCTTATCTCCAGGTGCATTTCATTAACAGAGCTGCCACGTGCATCACTAACGCAGCTAAAGATCGCCATGTTGAAATGCAGATTAAATCAGTTCACATTGTTAGAAAAAACCAACAAACTGGTGTCAGAATATAAACCTGCAGGTTAAACCAGGAGAGTTTCTGTGGTCATGAGGAGATCTGAAACATGAACAAACAGCTCGTAAACCTGAACTGACTCTGAGTGTTTTATCAGGTTTCAGACTCCTCTCCTCCAGCTTTCTAACAGCTCATCTTTTGCTCTGATGATTCAACCAGGAGAGTTTCATGTTGCTCCAGCTGTCAGTCACTAACATCGTCTATGAAAACATGAACAGCAACTCTTCAAAGAAGAGTAGAAGAAAACTACATCCAGGTTTGTTTTCCCACGTTAAGCTCAAAGATGTGACCAGTTTCTGCAGCTCACTGCCTCTTTATGACATTTTTTCTGTATTTCAGCCATGTCTTCTTAAATCCTGCAGGTCTTATAAGAGATTGATCTCCCAGCAGCCATAAATCACCGTCTGATCCACAACAAATCTATGAGAGCAAATTGTATTTCAAGCATCTAATAGAAAAACGCAGTAAAAAGCAGAGTGTGTGGCAGCCGAACCAACGTGAAGCTGCTGATGTGATGTTGTTGTTGGCTGGACGGAGAGATAGATGGAGAACTGCCAGCACAGAGAGGCTGGCTCAACACTGTGACTGTTAGAGGTTGTTAACGGTTAGGTAATTAGTCCTTTAACCTCTTAGCGTGTGGTTATGGGAAGACTATGAGATGACAGGCATGTAAAAGTCCCCCCATCCCTCCTACACAACAGCAAGACCTCCAGACTGAAGACGCCTACACGTTCATGGCCGTTAAGTGTCTTGCTACTCATTTTGTGTCCCTTTATACTCATTTTCTGTTTCTTGTTGGGCGTTTTGAATCACTTTGTGTTAATTTTGCATCTCTTTGTAACAGTCTGTGTTGTTGCTGACAAGGACTAACATAGGCTAACGGGCTAACACAGGCTAACATAGGCTACCGGGCTAACACATGCTAACAGGATAACAGAGGCTAACGGGCTAACACAGGCTAACACAGGCTAACGGACTAACACATGCTAACAGGATAACAGAGGCTAACGGGCTAACACAGGCTAACATAGGCTAACAGGATAACAGAGGCTAACAGGCTAACACATGCTAACAGGATAACATAGGCTAACGGGCTAACACAGGCTAACGGGCTAACACATGCTAACAGGATAATAGAGGCTAACGGGCTAACACATGCTAACATAGGCTAACGGGCTAACACATGCTAAGAGGATAACAGATGCTAACGGGCTAACACAGGCTAACGGGCTAACAAATGCTAACATAGGCTAACGGGCTAACAGCAACGACTCATCAGAAATGACAAGAGGGAACCTGTGATCTCACACACACACACACAGTGAAGTTTGTACAAGGTGAAGCAGAACTTTTATGATCCAGTATTTCAGTCAGCTTGTTTTACTTAATATACTGTTTTTATATACTTCACCTAATAATTTATTCTCTGTCATCTAATTTGAGCTTTTTTTCTTGCAGTGCATGATGGTAGTTATCTCTCAGTTAGTGTAGTTTCCATTTATTTTATTGTTTTGCACTGTGGGTCCAGATGTTCAAACAACACATGTTGTAGTGGGCTCGCCCTGACGTGCACCATGAATACTTTACATTTCTGATGCAGTTTTTAGGTTCATTTACTTCCAAACAACCTCTGACATCAGTTCATTTCTAAGAAAATCAGTGCATAGAGCTCTGACCAAGACTTTAGCAGAAACTGTTTCATGCATTCAAGTGTGGCCATGTCTGGTCTAGAACTAAATATTAACTATTGACTAGATGTCCTCAACTTTTCTGTAGAGATTCATGTTCTCCAGAGTATAATTTTCACGATTCATTATCAGGCGCTACAGAAGAGAGGAGACTGAGATGAAACATCAGGATGTCATATTGTGTCTATCATGAACTGTTAGTGTTAGTAAGACGTGGTAACACAAACTGCTTCCTGTCTGCTGCATTGAGCACAGTTGGACACTTTGTTTGTATGTCACATGTTATGCTGCAATCATAAAGAAAGTAAAAGTAAGAGATTCAATAAATTACTTGTAAAACATCAGTTACATCATTTCATCTACACTGAACGTGTTTAACTTTCTAAGTACAAACGCTGCTGTCACTTCTGCACCAGTTTCAGGTTATGATCAGAGACTCTTCAGAGAAGGTCTGAGATGGTGGGTGGGATGATTGACCAGGTCCTTGGTCTTCCCACCAGCCCATGCTCAGGTTGACCTTTATGGAGCAGGCTGATGATAAGCACAGACAGTACAGACCTCTAACTGAGTGACCCCTACTGCTGCTGTTGGGCTCCTTGGACCTTACAGTGCCTTTACCCATTCATCACCACCCTTGGCCCACTGTATAAGTGTTTCCTCTGTCTCCCACTCTGTGCTGTGGACTCACCATATCCCAGAAATGTAATAATCTCACACCATTACAGCAAACCTTCAACACATAAAGATCTACAATCCAGCCCACACATCATCAAGATTAAAATAAATAAGCACTTTCCTAAAACATGTGGCTGGATAGTATTAAACACACATGGGACAATCCAAAAATACAAGTCTGTCATGTGTGCCAGCAGCTTCTAAGTGTTTATACATGAAGTGGAGCAAAGGTTGCTGACTATTAGGATCCTTCATAATGGACTTACAATGGAAGTGATAGCTTCATAGAAACATCATTTGGTACCTTACCTTCACATGTGAGAGAAGCAGCAGAGGTTTAAACTTTTACCAGAGGGCTGGGCCCAAGCTAAACTACATCCAAAGGAGCGTTTAACCATTTAAATCGCTGACCTTTGACCTCAGCAGGTGAACGAAGCCGGTCAAAGGTCAGAGAGGATTTTTCCTTTCTCCAGTCAGAGTTAATCAGCAGCCAGTCCGAGTTCACGTTAACTGACCAAATGAGTCACAGGGTAAAGTCAGTGAGATAGAAGAAGTGATGTAGACTGTCTGACCTTTACAACTGGATGATATCAGTAGACACACACACACACACACACACACACACACACACACACACACACACACCAGCCTCATGACTGAGTAGAGAGGTCAGTGGGACAGGAAGTGACCTGAGTTTGATACATGTTGATCCGACTGTTCGATATCTGTTAAAATCAATCATTTCCCTCCTGTATTTTAAGAAGTAATATTTATCATTTAGATATTTATTAGACTTTAAATATACAAATGAGTTATTTTCAAATATTCAGAGGAGGATCAGAAATGTCTCTTTTTAATGTATTAATGCATTTTGTTTGTACAAGCAGTGGTGGAAGAAGTACACACATCCTCTCTGTAAGTAAAAGTATCAATGCAGCAATGCAAAAATACTCCATCACAAGTCCTGCATTTAAAATCCCACTTAGGATGAAGCACAGAAGCATTATCAGTGAGATATATTTACAGTAGTAACATAAAAGTACTTTTAACAAAGTAAAACTGACAAGTCAGTGAATCTTGTTTTTACTGTAGTCACTGCTTGATGTGGAGCCAGTTTGAGCTGCTGTCTGAGCAGAGTTATTTATTTATTTATTTATTTATTTATTTATTTATTTATTCATTTATTTATTTATTTATTTATTTATTTATTTATTTAGTTGAAACCATGTGAGGAGAATGTCTCTGAAACACAACAACAAACACACTGAACCAAACAGTTTGGGAACAACTGGTTTCATTTTTAACAATGCAGTGTAATTTATAATCTTATATTCTATAACTTTCTACTACTACTGAAAGCATGTCAACATTCATCCATTCACACAAACACAAACACACACACACACACATGCAGTTTATGAACATGTCACACACTCACAGAATCTTCAGCTCTACGTGTCTCATTGATCACAAGCCTAATGTATGGATTATTTTATTATAATACTCAATAATACACAATACTACTGTGTGAATGTTTCATTATGACATTTGATTTGAAATCAAGCCTCAAAAACAGCAACAACAACAGAGTCAATATAGTGAGAAGAGGAGTGAGGAGGATGTGATGAAGGCTGGCTGGAGAGGTGGGGTCGATATACTGCTGGAGCTGAGGATTGTAGGGAGCCACTCCCAGGGAGACAGACACAAACAGACAAACAAGACACAAACAGTCCATAAACAAAACAGTAAACACAAGCTCCCAAAGCCGTGAGTCCATGACGCAGGAGGGTAAAGTACAACACTGGAGTAAATGTACTTATTTAACCAACAGCTGCAGCATTTTACACACTAACAAACTGTTTTCACAGACTAATAATAATAATAATAACGCATATAATATGCAATGCAATAATAATAATGCATGATGTTATTACATTTGACATGTTTTCACAAAGTCAGACTTTCATTAAATCTAATGAGTGTCACTCTCATTCTTTGTGGTCTTCCTTTATTGTTTCATAATGTGTCACTGTGAAGTCCTGTGAGACAAATAAACCACTTTAATGATAAAACTGACATGATACTGAAACTGAGACAAAGAAGAAGAAAAGAAACAAAGCGACCAATGAGCAGCAGCGGTCTGACCACTTTAATTCCCATCATTTCTCATCGCGTCTTTCTGCTCTGTGAGCCACAGATATGGCTGCTGCGATCATCACGGTCTCTCCCAGCTGACAGTCAAACTGCTTCTAAACCAATCAGATGTCGTCTTGTTAAACCTGGTTCAGTCTGCGAGCTTCACTGGAAACAGGAAGCTAACAGATCAATATAACGGATCAAGTGGAGTAACTTTACTCACCCAGTACATTATCTGGTATTTAGTTTTGCTGAACTAGCAACTATTAGAACTGAGGCATCATGTCATGCAACTAATTTCACCCACAGGCAACCTGCAAATTCACACAGATGTCCTGACTGAGGACTTTTTATTCCTATACGCTATATGTATATATATATATATATATATATATATATATATGTGATTAAATAATAAGGACAGAACAAAACACTAACACACACATACAGTATATGCACATATGCATTTCATATACAAAGACACAAATAAGATATTTATGATAAAAGTGAGTTTGAAGTTTTAATTTTCTGGCTAATTATATTAATATCTTTGGAGAAGATGTTTCCTGAAGCAGTTGTAGTTTCTTTCAGCTGCCACTAGATGAGTTTAAAGGACTTTTAGGTTACAGATTGCACCTTTAAATAACAGTTCAGTCAGTTATCTGACCTGCTCTCCTCTGAACACAAGCAGCCTGAAGCGAAACCAGCAGATAGCGCTGTGACCTCTGACCCTTCACCTGTTGCCTCTTATATTATTTAACTTGCCCTTATTTAAAAGGAGACAGAGTTTCATTCCATTATTAAACTATCTTAGTGTCCTGCAGCAGTGGAAGAAGTATTCATATCCTTTACTTCAGTAAAAGTACCAACAGCAATGTAAACATACTGCATTACAAGTAAATGTACTGCACGAAACATCCATCTACAGTAAAAGTACACAAGTATACAATTATCAGCAGCAAAATGTAGTTAAAGTACTGCAGTAACAGTACATAAGTATTGTGATCTTGATGTAGTTAAAGTACTGCAGTAACAAATCAAATCAAGTACAGGAAGTGACACCCTCTGTACTTACATAAGTATGCATAATGTGACAGATGTTTTTACAGAAACTCATTTCATTTTGTTGTTATTGTTTTATTGTTTACTGTTATTGTTTACTGCACAGCGCTGCACAGTGAACCTTTTATTAGTGTCAAACTTTCCGCAGTATAAATTAGCATCCTATGACACCAGCTGGTGAAGATGGAGCTAAATCAACGTTTATTCATTTAATGATGAGCTCTCACATTACACATAAAACTAACACTGTTGTCCAGTAATGGACAAATACAACACAATAAGGGCAAAAATTACAAGTAATGAAATAAAACAAGTATAGAAATGAGCAACATTTATCAGGATTGATTAAGATTGATCAATTCTATTATTTAACTTATTACAGAGTAACTAAAGCAGCAGTCCAGTAAAAAGGGAAAAACTCCTGTTGAAGTAAAGTCGCATGAGTTCTTGGGTACCGCTGGGTTTCAATCATTACACGGCGGTAAACTGTGGGTCACTTTTCATTGTTTTCACACTAAATGCATTTGATGACCACAACTTTGAAACTGAGCCACCAAACGTCTGAATAATGTCTGTAAATTAGATGCATTCTGCTGCATCAACACCTAAACACAAGAATAAAGATGTAGAAACACTTCATGAGCCTGTTTCACAAAGGTTCATCAGCATGAAGCACAAGTCCTGCAGCATGCTTGCATGTTAATTTTTCATGAGTTAAATGTGTCAAAATGAATGAATGAATGAATAAATGAAAATAAAAGTTCATGTTGCAGCTAACATGCTGCAAATGTGTTGAAATAGGATCAGACAGTAGAAAGCTCTGAGCACTTTGAATTAGTCAATCACTCATCCACCAATCACATTCACACGTTCACAAATCCATCATTTGAGTGAGTCTGAACTGGTGTGTGTGTGTGTGTGTGTGTGTGTGTTATTGTTGTTGAAGGTTCACTGCTGACTTTTGGGAGTTTGTCCCAAATTGACAGAAACAGGAAGAGCAGCTGGCTTTTCTCCGTCAGCCCTTTTCGCTTCCCTTTTCTCCAGGAGGCCTCCTTGTCCAGGAGCAGCCGTTACATCGTGACTCACTCATCGTCCTCCTCACCCTCCCTGCTTTTCAGCTCTCCTCCTCCTCTGCAGCCTGTGGTTTTATTCTCTGGACAAACTGGACACATTTTTCACCAGTGTTCCTGTTCCTGTTCGTAGTTTCATAAGCTCTGCTGCAAACATGACCTTTGTTTCTTACTTTTCTTACTGAATTTTCCTTTATCACAAAGTTATGATGCAGCACATTTAAAATATGTAAAGAAGCCAAACAGATGAACAAATGAATGAGTAGCTTATTACTTTACTCATCTTCAGCTTGCAGCATGACAATCAACATCAGTATAAATGCTAGAAATACTTGAACTTGTACTGCAGGTCTGCCCAGTGTGAGGGATGGAGCCTCCTCCGTCTGTCCTAACACAGACAGACAGGCAGGCAGGCAGACAGACAGGCAGGCAGACAGACAGACAGACAGGCAGGCAGGCAGACAGACAGGCAGGCAGGCAGGCAGACAGACAGGCAGGCAGGCAGGCAGACAGGCAGACAGGCAGACAGACAGACAGACAGACAGACAGAAAGACAGACAGACAGACAGAAAGACAGACAGACAGACAGACAGACAGACAGTCTTGTTGTGGGTTCACTCTCTCTTCTTCTGTCTATTTGCTGAGAAAGCCTGTCTCCAGATTGCTGCAAACGTTTCCATCTCCCGGGTCTTCAATTAATTCGATCACTGACCAAATAAAAACCTGCAAGATGCAACCAGTTCTGACCTGACTTTTAATTCACACATCAGCAGAATCACTAAAACATCGTTCCATCATCTCAGAAATATCTCAGAAATCAGAAACTCTGTGTCTCTGTCAGCAGCATGCCAGACTATTACTATTTATTGGCCTTCCTGCTAAATCCATTCAACATCCAGCTCATCCAAAATGCAGCCACCCGGATCTTGACTCGAATCAAAAAGTCACTGCTTTGCAATATGGACCTGATAAAAGCAGACACACAGATGTTTCATTCATTATGCATCGGATATCGGATGGCCAAAAATGTTCGGCAGCTAAATCAGAAACACTGTAAATCACAGGAGCAGCATGATGAACAGAGAAGAGACTGTGAAACAGTTCACAGCTGTCTGTTAGTGGTGCAGTCTAACGAGACATTAACCCCGGATCACATCACAGCTCTCATTTGCAGATCTAGAAGAAGTTGTCCATGTTTTTAGATCCTCCAGACCCGACTACTGTGACACACTTCACATCACATCCAAAGACGTTAACATGCTCAAAGACAAAATGATGTGTGATGAAATGTAGATATTTAAATATAGATTTACAGTATATACAGAGATGCTTCTTTCAAATTATATTAAAAATAAACCTTTGCTGCTTATTATTGTTTCATTGCCTTCACACAGGTGTTATCACTGCATAGTTAAAGCTGCGCTCAGAAAAAAGACTAATTTTGTTATTAACTGTTGATTGATCTGTGCATTTATATACTGTCATATGTCATATGTTTCTGTGCACGCCTGTTGTGTGAATACGAGGAGATAAACAGCTACACTTAAAGACATCTGCAGAGTGTAAAACACATTTTCATGTCAGGATATTTTGATATTTTGAGTCACCAGAATAACACAATAATGAGATTATTGTTGTGTTTTTGCTGCAGGGTCCGTAAAGCTTCACCTCTCCCCTTCTTGTTTCATGTTTGTCACTTCCATCTCTTCTTCCATGTCTCTGCAGACAAGCCTCTTCTCTCTGGCTTTGTTGTGTCTCTCTTCTTGTTTTCTTATCACAACTTCTCTTTTATCCACTTTAACTTTTCACTGGGAGAAAATTTGTATAGAGTGAAACCAATGCTGTTGGTTGGTTTCCAACAGTTTTAATAACTGCACATTGATTGTTCCTGCAGAGGATGCTGATGCGAATATGAAACACAAAGAAGATGAAGACAAACACACCTCACCTTAGCAACCACCTTAGCAACAACCTTAGTAACCACTTCAGCAACAAGGTTTGCAGAACGTTTACAGACATGTGAAGAGGGGAGAAACTAAGTTCCCTTGCTGAGTCTGCATCCCCAGAATGCCTTGCGGTTGGACGAGCCACGAGCGGTATTCAGGTCCACCGCTGACTGAAACACTTGTGGTACAGTATACTGTACAGGCCCAGCTGCGACTACACTTTATTGCCAAAAGTATTTGGCCACCCATCCAAATGATCAGAATCAGGTGTCCTAATCACTTGGCCCGGCCACAGGTGTATAAAACCAAGCCCTCAGGCATGGAGACTTTTGTGAAAGAATGGGCCGGTCTCAGGAGCTCAGTGATTTCCAGCGTTGAACTGTCATAGGATGCCACCTGTGCAACAAATCCAGTCGTGAAATTTCCTCTCCTAAATATTCCAAAGTCAACTGTCGGCTTTATTATAAGAAAATGGATCACCAAGTCCAATGCAAAGTGTTGGATGCAGTGGTGTAAAGCACGTTGCCACTCGACTCTAGAGCAGTGGAGACGCGTTCTCTGGAGTAATGAATTACACTTTTCCATCTGCCAATCTGATGGACGAGTCTGGGTTTGGAGGTTGCCAGGACAACGGTACATTTCGGTCTGCATTGTGCCGAATGTGAAATTAGGTGGAGGAGGAATTGTGGTGTGGGGTTGTTTTTCAGGAGATGGGCTTGGCCCCTTAGTTCCAGTGAAAGGAACTTTGAATGCTCCAAGCTACCAAAACATTTTGAACAATTCCAGGTTCCCAACCTTGTGGGAACAGTTTGGAGCGGACCCCTTCCTCTTCCAACATGACAAAGCAAGGTCCATAAAGACATGATGAGTCTGGTGTGGATGAACTTGACTGGCCTGCAGAGTCTTGACCTGAACCTGATAGATCACCTTTGGTATGAATTAGAGCAGAGACTGAGAGCCAGAACTTCTCTACCAACATCAGTGTGTGACCTCACCAATGTGCTTTTAGAAGAATGGTTAAAGATTCCTATAAACACACTCGGCAACCTTGCTGTGTGTTGACCATGTTTAACATCAATAAATAAAGGACAGAAAATCACAAAAAACATGATATGTCTCCTTTAAAGTTTGACATTATGGGCCACAAAAAGCTGCAAAACCTGTGAGTGAAACAACATATTTTATAAAGTACAGTATCATAAAGTGACAGTAATTTCTGAACTCAAAACACTGATTCACTCTTTAATTAGTCTTTAAGTGGATTATTTCAAAGGATCATCAGAGTCTGAGATTACATCAGAGGAAGTCTCTGCGTCTCCTCATCACACTCTTCTTCTTCTTCTTCTTCTTCTTCTGGTTGATGAGCCAACATCCTCTGCAGGTTGGACTCTGTGTCCTCTGACTCACCAGAGTGTCTCTCCAGTTGCCTCAGCCTCACATTTACACACTTGTGAAAATATCCTGTGATTTAACATCCTATACATTAAATCACACTAAAAACAGAACACTCTTGCAACACCAGACTGTGGGAAAAAACCCGGTTTTAATGGAGTCACTGTTTCTCAGGGGAGGGGACGCTTAACGCCTCAGAGACATGAATCTGTACTGCACACCACCAGCACCAGCGTTCAAATGATAAATTAATGTCTAAAGGGCAATTACACCAAAAACAAATAATCAGAAAACGCATCAGTGATCTGCAGATAACAACAATTAGATATTTGATTAACGCCTTAAAAATAAAGGAAATTATATAATTAAGTAGTCATAGAACTAACAATCAGATTGTAAATCTGAAGGAGAGATAACAAAAAATTATGCAAATGAAAAACTGAACTTTTATGTTTATGAGTTTATTTTCTTGCATTAAAGGACGTTAATGAACCGACCAGCATGTTTCACAGTCAATCTCTAAAAACTGATCAGGAATCAATGAACTGACCAGAAACACGTATAAATAAATCTGCTTCCTCCGTTGTTGTACAAAGACTATTAAACACACATCAGTAATGCTTCAGCTCTGTGAACACACGCTGTAGTTTATTTAGTCCCACACACACTTCCTGCTGCCAGAAACAGTAACCCTGAGGTTAGCATCAACTTCAGTCCTGGAGCAATACTACTAGTAAAACTAGTACTACTAGTACTCGTAGTACTAGTAGTACTAGTACTACGAGTACTACTAGTAATAATACTAATAATAATAATAATAATAATGTGTGTGTGTGTGTGTGTGTGTGTGCGTGCGTGTGTGTGTGTGTGCATGCGTGCATGCGTGTGTGTGTGTGTGTGAGGTAACTGTCCTGCTGTGGTTCATGTTGTTCCTTTATCATCTTTCAGTACCACCTGCCTCTCTTTCCCGTCACTCACACTTCCTCCTCTTCTTCTTCCTTTCCTCCTTCCTTCCCGTAAGTTTCCCCTTTTTTACCCTAACACACACACACACACACACACACACACACACACACAAACACACACACACAAACATATACACACACACACACACACACACACACACAAACATACACATACACATACACACACACACACACACACACAGCATGTTTTTAGAAACTCTCTTTCAGACCCTCTAGTAGTAGCTGCTGTAATAGTAGCAGTATAGCACTAGTAGTAGAAGTAGTAGTAGTGTGATGATGTAAACCAGTGTGTGGGGACACGCCCGTCCCTGTCCAAGGTTACAGCTCAGCATCCACTTCTGCCGTTGTTACTGAAAAGTCCAACCCTGTTGCACAACATTGAACTGCACATGGCGGAGCAGCGACCGTCCCCGTGAGAATAAAACGTCCCTCGAAAGAGCGACCGACATCTGTCGCAACTTCTCAGCTGCAGCGAGGAGCTTGACACAAATCATGTGACAGATGGAATATATACATATATACATATACACAGTATATACGTGTGTATATATACAGTATATATATATATATATACACACGTATATACTGTGTATATATATATATATATACATATATATATATATATATATATATATACACACACGTATATATATATATACTGTGAATGTGTGGATTATTGACAACCACACTCCATTAACATGTATGAAAGAGGAAAAACACTAGAAACACTTTTCATCAGGCACAACAACTTCAGTAATAAACATAAATTATCACCTTACTGAGAACGTCAAGAAAAACTGAAAATGATTCTTGTAAAAGACGATTTTATGTCCGAGCTGTTGTGTTGTGTTGCGTTAGATTGCACAGGTGTTCCTGATAAAGTGCTCGGTGAGCGTGTGTGAGTGTGACCTGTCAGTGTGTACCGTGTTGGTCTCGTGGTGCAGCAGATCTGTCTGGTCCAGGTCAGTGACGACGCTGCACATAAACATGCTGAATTTAACCAGGAACATTTCATTGAGACCAGAACCAGTGAAGCAACACGTGCATTTCATTATGAATAGTGAGGAAGAAACGTCTGATGACGCTTTCAATGTCACGTCTTCACCAACATGGCGATGACCTGTGCAGGTACGGTGCCTCCACTAACTGTGGATAAGATTAAATTATGATTTCTACCGTTTCATAAAGTACAAACTGTTTTGTGGTTCGGAGCGCTTTTCTCTCCTCCTCTCAGACTCTCCTCCCAGGTGGGATTTAGTGATTTACAGTAATTACACCAATTAAACTGTGAGGACTGACAGAACATACACATATGTTTTCTCAGCACTGAGCGTGTGTGTGTGTGTGTGTGTGTGTGTGTGTGTGTGTGTGTGAGTCAGGCTCCACATGTTGGATGCTGACCAACAATAACGGATCTTTTCTTCCTCAGCTCAGCGTGAAGCTGGTTCTCATTATCATATTTGCACATGAGGCTGAAGGTTCATCCTGAGGGTGGCGCTGCAGGGACGATCAGCCTACAAACTACAAGTTCATTAAAACAACCCTAAAGAATGCTGCAAATGGAGGAGTTTACTATCAGCTGATCAATCAGAGTGATCAGATCAATCAACACTCACACTACTGCCAACAAATGGAGCTCTTTTCACAGACAACACTCTGCTAGCTGCATAAAAGTCTGTGTTTTTGTGTTCTTGGCTGCGGCTGTGGATGGATACAGAGTCCAGGGTATCACGTATCACATTCCTCACCGGCCGTTAGTTATCAGAGAGACCACCGTACGACCCGTTTATTGTCCTCCATTATCCTCAGCTTTTATACTGAAATCTGTGATTCCCAGAAGGCCTGTCGCACAAGTATATTAGTGAATACTGTTGTGACACTAGAAATGTGACCTTCATTCTGATAATCACCAATCGACTTGTTTCTGATAGCTTATAAGTCGTCATTTTCAACGTTTAGAAATCAACCAACTTAAAATAATAAATAAAAAATATAAAATAAAATAGTTTAGAGGTGAATTTAAAACTTTTACCAAAGCTAACATGTGACACGTTTCAAATAAGAAACCGTAGCTAGCAGCAGTCATATGAAATGGGGTACTATCAAACCAGCAGACTGATCCTTTAACCAAGACCGGTGAGTGTGAGCTGGTGTGTGTGCTGGTGTGTGAGCTGGTGTGTGTGTTGGTGTGTGTGCTGTCTCTGTGCAGACGTTGTGAAACAGGACCAAAGTTGACCGAATCTCTGCAGTGAGAAACTACAATGAATTTATTCAGGAAATGCCAGCTCTCCTTGGGGTGCCAGCGCCGACTCCGAGAGACACGGGAGACAGAAGTATTCACAACACCACGATTACATCGGCGTCTCTGAGCCAAACGCCTCTCTGGCACAGAAATGTATTTATTTATCTGCCAACTCACAGAGTTGTTTCATTATGGTTCGTTTTATCCTCCTAAAGGTGCCAGATGTGTGGAGATTAGCCACAAGACAATAAAATCAATTCACCGTAGAGCTGAAGTGAAACTGGAACTTACGGTTCAGAAGTAATCAAACCTCATTACAAATGTCATTGACGCGTGTAACTACACTAATAAGTACAAATCCAGCCTTGGAACACGAGTTTTCTCAACAGGTTTGTTTCATATGTTTAGATAAAGATCGGATTGGAAAAACCATCTAATATCTTTATTTATTCAATATTTACTCTCTGAAAATCACTGGGTTACATTTTTACCCAGTTCGGGTCGATAGAAACTGAACAAACTGTGAGTTGTATGGGACACAATAATAAAATTCAATTCAGTTCTTGCTTATTTTTAATAAACATTATCACCATTACTAACTTTGTAAAAATATATTAAAACATTATATTTATTTGTGTTGGAAAGATGAGACAGATCCAACTATATCAAATATCAAAAGCTGCTATTTGAAAACTAAAGTTGAGGACAAACTTTCTATATTTAATCTCATATTTGATTCATAAAATGAAAAGTAAAAATATTGTTTAATGGGACAGTTCACCCCAAAATCAAAAATGAGCTGGTAACCAGTTCATTTACACATCTGACGTCTGAAGGCTTCAACCATTCATCAATTCAACAGATTGAAAGGTTACTCAAAGGGTCTTATCAATACGGACATATGGTCTGATGCTAAGTTTACAATAAATCAATATATTCTTTGCTGTAGGGATTGTTAATCGATTATTGTATTGTATCAGCCACGATGATGCTGAAGATTAATTTACATACTAAAACCTTCAGGAAACTGTCTGAAGCAGAGAGCAAAAGCAACAGTTGTAGTTCGTTTGGAGCAACTGAGGTCTATGAATCAATTTTTGTTCAGTAGTTTAAATATGAGCTGCAGGTATTTTCCAGCTCAGTGCACGTGTCCAGGTGTGTCCAGGTGTGTCAGGTGTGTCCAGGTGTGTCCAGGTGTGTCTGTGTGTAAAGAGAGTATAAAACCTTCTTGACGATGTCACTGATGATGTCACATTGTGGGTGTGGTTAGAAAGTGTGAAGTTAGCTTCTGTAGCTCCCCGTCTCTGATGGAGGCTAGCATCTCCAGGCTACATCAGGCTACTAGCATCACACAACACAACACAACCAGGTGCACTGTGGGTAATGTAGGCAGCAAGTTAGGACAAGGAACAAAAATGTGTAGAATATAAACGGGGATATCTTTTTAATGAATTTGATGATGCTTCAGGGGGTCATGTGTCACCAAATCAACTATTCCAACTTTAAGGATCATTAACGATAAACAACAGAGACAGATGCAGGCTGGAGGAGCAGATAGAGAGGCTGCAATCTCAAGAGCTCTCTGAAAGTAGATCCTGTTGTATATGATACCGAGAGAGGAAGGAAGACGAGAGGTGATCATGGAGATACAGATACAGACAGTCAGTCAGAGAAAAAGATCACAAAACATTTAATACTGCATTCACATCACAAACAAGCTAAACATAAATATGTTTCCCAGTACCTGTCAGTCGATAGAGAGGACCAGAGCTGGTAGCTACAGTCTGCATTTAAAACTCAGTTCATTTATTAACTAAATAACTGCTTAAATAAAAACATATAGCCATATATATAGACATATAGCATGTTCATCCTGGTGTCACTTATGGATTTGTAGCATTGTATAAGCTGTGTTTACAACCAAGCTAACAGGAACTATCATGATACATTACAACAACAAACATAAACTAAACATTAAAAAGGGATAAAACTACCCAAGAACTTCTTTTATGAATCTGATTATTATTTGATGATGTCATTTGTTCCTCTTCTGAAGCTTCAGCTGGGATTGATCGTTTGTTTTAACACGGTCCGCTCGTCAGGGTTAAACCGTCCCGGTGGTTTGATGTTAGCTCTGCGTTAACCTTCACATGATGGTTGAATCTACAACAGAAACTGCTGCACCAGCAGGTGTTGGGCATGTTCATTTTACCCTGCACCACAGCAGACAGCACACAGGTCTGAAGGTAAAGGTGAAACGGCTCTCAGGCTGTTTCTCTGTGATATTATCGAGTGTCCGGCTGTATTTTGTCTCCCAAATGCATTTTTCACTCAACAGCACTTTAAAATGTGGTATTTACACAATGATGCCAGTGTAGTCATCTTAATGATGAAAGTACAGATGAAAGTGAGCCTGTCATGTCATGTTGCCACATTGTTTGCTGTATGGTGCTGTCTGATTTAGGCTGTCTGAAGGGTTTCATGTAGTATCTGCAGGACTCTCTGGTCTTCTGCAGGGATCGGCGCCTCGCTGCTGCAGCGACAGCTGCGTTTAGATGCAGCAGAAGTGATGTTGTTTTGATGAAGCAGAGTGATGGAGGAGGACGGGGGACAGATGGAGACAGCTGGAAAAACCTCCTCTCTGCTCCCAAGAAGGAGCTGACGCTTCGGCTCGCCACAAATCACCAACTATTTACAATCGCTCCAAAACAAACCAGAAAATAACTTCCCCGAAGGACAAACCTCCTCTCAAGTGTCCCCAGCAGGAAAACAAAGAGTGTGTTTACTGGGAGGACAAACACAGACGGACGCGGTCTCCTCGCTAAACAAAGACTTAGAGCCAGAGATGGATGATGCAGCGCCGTCTGGAAACTTTCTCCTCAACACAAGCTGGAATTACAACCTTTGACCTCCAGTGTTTGAACTTCTGACATAGATGGATGGATGGATGGATGGATGGATGGATGGATAGATAGATAGATAGATGGATGGATGGATGGATGGATGGATGGATGGATGGATGGATAGATAGATAGATAGATAGATAGATAGATAGATAGATAGATAGATAGATAGATAGATAGATAGATAGACAGACAGACAGACAGACAGACAGACAGACAGACAGACAGACAGACAGACAGACAGACAGATAGATAGATAGATAGACAGACAGACAGACAGACAGACAGACAGACAGACAGACAGACAGACAGACAGATAGATAGATAGATAGATCATCATTATGATCGATCGATCTCTGGCAACCACAGACTGGTAAAACATCTCCAACATCTTGCTGTATCACTGGCCACCGCATCAGACAGGACACTGCCCAGACAGACAAACTGCAGCCTGCCTGTCCAGTAGTCAGTAATCCAGGAGATCAGGCCTCACCTCGGCTAAGACATTCTCTCCAGGACTTTCATTACATGGTCTTTGGTCAACTGGGTCGATAGCATCAACTTCTTTGGGACTGGAACCAGGCAAGATGTTTTTCTCCTGACTCAGACGTGTACAGATGTGTCATATGCATATAAAAGATCCAGCGTTTTAATAACCTTGAACCGCTGCATCAGCTGACAGAGGGATGTAAACAGCAATAATAGTGGTGGGCTTGAACTCTCTCGGTAAATAAAACGGGCACAATGTCTGGGGTGCAGATATGTACCAGGATTGCACAAGGGGTGGGCGTATCGATCTAAATGTCAATAATAACGATACCAAGGTGACTATTGGTATCGGATAGATACTAGCGTGATGAGATCGATAGTGCAGTTTCTCTTCCATCATCCAGCAATTTACTCAAATTTCCTCAGAGCACCACTTCTCTATGCAAGCAGCAGAGCACACCTCTGTATCTGTCTCTCTCTGTATCTGTCTCTCTCTCTGTCTCTTTGTGTCTGTCTGTCTCTCTGTCTCTCTCTGTCTCTCTCTGTGTCTCTTTGTGTCTGTCTCTCTCTGTGTCTCTTTGTGTCTGTCTCTGTCTCTCTCTCTCTGTGTCTCTTTATGTCTGTCTCTGTCTGACACTGAGACTCTGAGAAGTAGGAGACACCTGGTGTCCAGCAGGAAAACTAGAAATATTTACAGATTCTGGATTTGTACATGAAGTAATTGAATTATTTATGTGGAAAATATACTTGTATATATAAACATATGAGATACAAAGTCAGAGGAGAGTGTTCGCTGTTGTGTGTGTGTGTGTGTAATTTCTCGTCTCTTTTCTTCTTGTGACCGTGTGATGTGTCTCCCTGTGTGTGTGTGTGTGTGTGTCTCCATGGTGATGGAGGTTGCTGGACTCAGGTATGCTCTGTTCTAACAGTTCTGTGGGTCTAAGGTTCAGATCTCAGGTAAAGATGCTCCTGAGGTGGTTTATACAAACATGTGCTCAACATGCCCACAGAGTTTTTTATGAAGTGTTGCTTATGTAAGATGGGGTGTGTGTGTGCGTGTGTGTGCGTGTGTGTGTCACCACTAAAAAGAGGAAGTGTGTTATGCTGTTGCTCAGCTCCTGCAGGGCCCACATGCTTCCTGTGGCCATCCACGCCGCGGTGGAGAAGGAGGGGAGGTTGTATTTTGTATGTCTGTGGTTCCCATCATGCTCAGCTCCTATCAGCTCCTGCAGCCCCCCCCCCTTCCAGCAGGTCTGGCTGTTACACCAGCGTGCAGTCGCGGCCCACCGCAGCTTAAATAACAGCGGCGGCTCTGATCTGAGGTCAGATCTAATCTCTGAGCCCATCTGCCTGCTGCTCCGCACAATAACAACACACTCTTTATTTCATCTGAATCTCCGTCCTGCTGCCGGTTATTAATACCCCTCTGCTGTGTGTGTGTGTGTGTGTGTGTGTGTGTCTGTGTGTGTACAGCGGCGGTTGGCCGTTACTCATTGGGAAAGTGTTTTACTGCTTGCAGCATCTTCCTCTGGGTGGAGAAGAAGAAGAAGAAGAAAAAAGGCAGCGG
>CM072862.1:27142500-27262500 GCA_036937835.1 Pampus argenteus
AGGAGGAGGAGAGAGAGGAGGAGGAGGAGAGAGAGAGAGAGGAGGAGGAGGAGGATAGGGAGGAGGAGGAGGAGGAGAAGAGAGAGGAGGAGGAGGAGGAGGATAGGGAGGAGGAGGAGGAGGAGAAGAGAGAGAGGAGGAGGAGGAGGATAGGGAGGAGGAGGAGGAGGAGAGAGAGGAGGAGGATAGGGAGGAGGAGAGAGAGGAGGAGGAGGAGGAGGAGGAGAGAGAGGAGGAGGAGGAGGAGGAGGAGGAGAGAGAGAGAGAGAGAGGAGGTGGAGGAGGAGAAGAGAGAGGAGGAGGAGGAGGAGGAGGAGAGAGACGAGGAGGAAGAGGAGGAGAGAGAGCAGGAGGAGGAGGAGGAGGAGAGATAGAGAGAGGAGGTGGAGGAGGAGAAGAGAGAGGAGGAGGAGGAGGAGAGAGAGAGAGAGGAGGTGGAGGAGGAGGATCTCTCCTTATTCACTCCTTCTTTTACTTTATGCCTCTTCCCTCTCCTCCCCGTCTTCTCCTGTTATTCTCCATCTTTAGTCCTCCTCCACTACCCTTTCCCCTCTTCTTCCTCTTTTCTTTTCTTCCACGCCCGTCTTTCCTCACCTCCTCCTTCTCTTTATCTTGCTTCCTGTTACGTTTTCTCCGCCTCTGCTCCTTTTTCTCTTTCTTTTTTCTTCTTTTTTCTTTTCTCCTCTATATCTTTTACTTTTCTCTCCTCCTTTCATCTTGATTGTTCCTCACCTCCTCTATCCTCCTCTTTTATTATCCTCCTTACCTCTTTCCCTGATTTCCAGCTCTATTTTTTCTTTCCACTTTACCCCCTTTTTTCCACCTCTATGATCTTTTCCTCCCCTCTCTCCCCTTCTTTCCTCTCTTTTCCCGGCAGACAAGAAGAAGGAGGCGGGAGGAGGTTTATTTGAGGAGAAAGTGATCGCCTCCATCCAAAGAAAAGAAACTTTAGCCCCGCTCTCTCTGCTCTGTTTCAGCAGGAGAAATGTAACTATTGTTCTGACTTATTATTGTACGACTGAACGCAGAGGATCAAGAGGAGGAAGATGAGGAGGGAGAGGAGGGTGAGGAGGAAAGGAGGTAGAAGAGGAGGACAGAAAACAGTGGAACAGGGGGATGAGGACAAAAGAAGAAGAGGAATAAGAGGAGAATGGAAATGGAAATCCTTCAGGTCCCAGAATATAACCGAGTTGAGTGCTCAGTCAGCGCTCCTACTGGTGCTCCTACTGGTGCTCCTGCTGGTGCTCCTACTGGTGCTCCTCCTGGTGCTCCTCCTGTTACTCCTACTGGTGCTCCTCCTGTTACTCCTACTGGTGCTCCTCCTGTTGCTCCTGCTGGTGCTCCTCCTGTTACTCCTACTGGTGCTCCTCCTGTTGCTCCTACTGGTGCTCCTGCTGTTACTCCTGCTGGTGCTCCTCCCGTTGCTCCTGCCGTTGCTCCACCCGTTGCTCCTGCTGTTGCTCCTCCCGTTGCTCCTGCTATTACTCCTTGCTGGTGCTCCTCCTGTTGCTCCTGCCGTTGCTCCTCCCGTTGCTCTTGCTGTTGCTCCTCCCGTTGCTCTTGCTGTTGCTCCTCCTGTTGCTCCTCCTGTTGCTCCTGCTATTACTTCTTGCTGGTGCTCCTGCTGGTGCTCCTCCCGTTGCTCCTCCATTTGCTCCTGCTATTACTCCTTGCTGGTGCTCCTGCTGGTGCTCCTCCCGTTGCTCCTGCTGTTACTCCTACTGGTGCTCCTCCCGTTGTTCCTCCCGTTGCTCCTCCCATTGCTCCTCCCGTTGCTCCTCCTGTTGCTCCTCCTGTTGCGCCTCCCGTTGCTCCTCCCATTGCTCCTCCTGTTGCTCTTGCTGTTGCTCCTCCTGTTGCTCCTGCTGTTACTCCTCCTGTTGCTCCTCCTGTTGCTCTTGCTTTTGCTCCTCCTGTTGATCCTGCCGTTGCTCCTCCCGTTGCTCCTGCTGTTACTCCTACTGGTGCTCCTCCCGTTGCTCTTGCTGTTGCTCCTCCCGTTGCTCCTCCCGTTGCTCCTCCTGTTGCTCCTGCTGGTGCTCCTCCCGTTACTCCTCCTGTTGCTCGTCCTGTTGCTCGTCCCGTTGCTCCTCCCGTTGCTCCTCCTGTTGCTCCTGCTGGTGCTCCTCCCGTTACTCCTCCTGTTGCTCGTCCTGTTGCTCGTCCCGTTGCTCGTCCCGTTGCTCGTCCCGTTGCTCCTCCCGTTGCTCCTCCCGTTGCTCCTCCTGTTGCTCCTCCTGTTGCTCTTGTTTTTGCTCCTCCTGTTGCTCCTGCTGTTGCTCCTCCCGTTACTCCTCCTGTTGCTCCTCCTGTTGCTCTTGTTTTTGCTCCTCCTGTTGCTCCTGCTGTTGCTCCTCCTGTTGCTCTTGCTGGTGCTCCTCCTGTTGCTCCTCCCGTTGCTCCTCCTGCTCCTGCAGAAACATGTGTATGTAGCATCAATGCTAACAGTAAGTTGGTGTTTTCCCTGCAGGACGTGAGACAGATGAAAACAGTCCCACTCAGGACATTTTCTCTTCCACTTTAAAGGAACATTCCAACATTTTGGGAAATATTCTGGTGCAAATTGAAAATCATGAAGTTCACTCAGATCATCATTTCCAGCTACAAATATCCATGTCAGCCTCTTAGTTGTAACACCCACAGTGACAAAATCTCCCACTCAACAAACTGCTGACAGTTATATTTAAAGACCCGGTGAAATAAAGAACTGTTCTGATCCGTGAGCAGTTCTACACCTCCCTCCTCTCTCTCCTCTCCCTCCTCTCTCTTCTCTCTCTCCTCTCTCTTCTCTCCCTCCTCTCTCTTCTCTCCCTCCTCTCTCTCTTCTCCCTCCTCTCTCTTCTCTCCCTCCTCTCTCTCCTCTCTCTTCTCTCTCTTCTCTCCCTCCTCTCTCTCCTCTCTCTTCTCTCTCTTCTCTCCCTCCTCTCTCTTCTCTCCCTCCTCTCTCTTCTCTCTTCTCTCCCTCTTCTCTCTTCTCTCTTCTCTCCCTCCTCTCTCTTCTCTCCCTCCTCTCTCTCTTCTCTCCCTCCTCTCTCTCCTCTCTCTTCTCTCTCTTCTCTCCCTTCTCTCTCTCCTCTCTCTTCTCTCTCTTCTCTCCCTCCTCTCTCTTCTCTCCCTCCTCTCTCTTCTCTCTTCTCTCCCTCTTCTCTCTTCTCTCTTCTCTCCCTCCTCTCTCTCTTCTCTCCCTCCTCTCTCTTCTCTCCCTCCTCTCTCTTCTCTCCCTCCTCTCTCTCCTCTCCCTCCTCTCTCTTCTCTCCCTCCTCTCTCTTCTCTCTTCTCTCCCTCCTCTCCCTCCTCTCTCTTCTCTCCCTCCTCTCTCTTCTCTCTTCTCTCCCTTCTCTCCCTCCTCTCCCTCCTCTCTCTCCTCTCCCTCCTCTCTCTTCTCTCCCTCCTCCCTCTTCTCTCCCTCCTCTCTCTTCTCTCCCTCCTCTCTCTTCTCTCCCTCCTCTCTCTCTTCTCCCTCCTCTCTCTTCTCTCCCTCTTCTCTCTTCTCTCCCTCCTCTCCCTCCTCTCCCTCCTCTCTCTTCTCTCCCTCCTCTCTCTTCTCTCCCTCCTCTCTCTTCTCTCCCTCCTCTCTCTTCTCTCCCTCCTCTCTCTCCTCTCCTAGTAGGAGCTTTCTGAGTCATTAAATAAAATAAAAATGTGCCAGTCAAGCTTGTCACGTCGTTAACTTGTTCTTCATCTGCTGGTTTATTCACACGTAATGAAATGAAGAATTAAAAGTACACAAATGAAGCTGATAGAAGAGCTCAAGATAAGATGAATAGAATCACATTTGATGCTCAAGACACCAAAGTTTGAAGCATGAATAAATGTTGTTCGACATAATGAGGAAATTACAAGCTGTTTTATAATATGAATAATTATATTCATGTTATATTCTCTGAATCATGTCCTTTGCAGACTGAGAGTCCCTGCAGAGAGAAGAAATGCATCAGCGTGTGAAAGCACGGAAGAGTAAAGTGATACTGAAGAAGCTTCGGTCAGCTTCATCCTCGATGTGTCCGCGTGGATGTTCAGCAGCAGCAGGAGTTCAAACGCTCTCAGCAGCCGTCAACCTTTTACCTCCAACTTCATATGAAAAGGTGCTGAAGCCAGAAGAACAGCTGGTAGTCTGAGTGAAAATACAAATATAACATATATATATAATATAATATAATATAATATGTCAAACGTATCACATGATCACTGTCAGTATTAATACCTACATGTTCTACATTGACTTCAGGCCTCTCATTTCAGTTAAGATTAAATTAGCCTTTGTGGATATTATACAACCGTAGTGGGCATCAGAAAACAAACCAGAATGAGGTTCAAGTTGTTTTGGTGTCTTAAACTGCAAAAATCACAGAAGTAAAGGATGAAAACGTTCATCGTCCCAAGAAGGAAACCTCCAGTCAGCTGACGGAGCAGAATCAGGGTGGTGCGTTTGGGGTCAATGGTAATGCTGCGTTGCATTACAATTGTCAAATTTTTTTTTCCTAATAATTTAAGAAAGGTGCTCTATATTCATTTTACATATCTATGTATACTCACGTTCTTTTGTTTTTTATTTGTATAATTACCTGATTAATTAGTCTGTTGTGGTCCTCGTTATTTAGATGAAGGTATGATTGTCACGTTTCAGAAGCAGACTGAGCAAGAGTTAGAGTGAAACAGTTTATTGAGCAAAAGAGGAATATGATGAGATAATCAGGGTGGAGCGGGCGAGGTGGAGGGTGGTCCGGGGAGTGGTGCGGTCCACGCGCAACAATATTATACAATTCATAGATTAAAATTGAAATGAATGAAATAAAACATTATATATATCCTGTGTGTCCCTCAGTTAAACTTATTAAAATAAATGTTCTTTATTTCAAGGACGTGCATCTCTGTCCAACAGTGACCACATGTTGTGTTGTCTTTTGGTTGCCATGGTTATTTGGGTCGTCCTTGTTGATTGTCAGCTTGTCTCTGAGTCTGTACTTGTTGAGGATCTGTCTGCTTTCTATCTCTGACAGTAGAAACACACACACACACACACAGTCTTTTAAAGATTTGTCCCAACGTGGGATTATATTTAATTCATAGTTATAGAGCAGAATCTCAAAATAATTAAATAAAAATATTGAAAGGAAATTAAAAATCATTTGCAAAATCTACAATAAAACTGTTCGGCAACTTGTAGTGCAACTTTTGCTTTTTCCCTTTTCTCAGTTTGCCAAATGTGATGATAAAATGTCTGATTGGATTCACATGAGAAGAGAGTGTCCATTAAGATGGTCAACAATAAGCCATCAGTGTTGTAGTCTGTGACACAACCGAGAACGTACTTAAATAAACGTAACTAAATAAAGATATTTAGTTTAAGATACAGAGAGAAGTGTAAAAGATCAAACCGGGACTATGTCATGTTTGGCAACCTTGCTTGAAAAATAACTTTATCCAAATAGTTGCTGATTATTTTTCTGGCAATCGACTAGTTGATTAATAGGCTAATTGCTGCAGCTCTGATTACTTGACCAGACACCATTAATTAATTACACCAGTAATGTTACAGATCTCCTGTGTTACCAGGATTCACTCCCTCTGGTTCATGTGACCCCGCTCCCCCCTACAAACCTCCCTGTGGCTGAGGTCCAGCTTCTTTTCCCAGCAAAGATTTAACAATCAGCAACATGCAGGTATGGGCCAAGTTCAACACGTCAACCCAAAATAAGCCTGAAATGTTCACAATATGATATTTCAGTGTGATAAAACTTCATACCAGAGCAGAGAGAAGCTGAGGGCCTCGTCTCCACTTTCATGTCTTTTCAGCATCAGTGAAAGTCAACAGTCAACAACTCAAGATGGTTTCTGGTTGTTTGTCTCACTGAGCAGATTCTCGTGGACATGATGGCGTGTCGTCTCAGATTCATACACACAGAAAAAACAACGTTGCACAAAAACTGTGCAGAAACACGCAACGGACGCCTGAGCATGACGTTGGAAACAAATACACCAACATCAAAGAACCAAACATTTCCACTGGATTAGTTAGAGATAGAGGAGGAAATGTGTGCTTTTAAAGGAGACACGTTCATCTTTATATCTTGAGTTGAACATATAGGTACACGAGCCAGATGTGATTCAGCTCCAACATGTACGGATGGATGTGAAAGGTGACAATAAAGAAGCAGAAACAGAAGTGAAATCCTGTTACTATAGTTTGTTTACATAGGAAGCTTCCTGAAGCTGACCAATCAGAACAGAGCGGGCTCATCAGGAGGCGGGTCTTAAAGAGACAGGAGCTTCCTGTTTCAGACAGAGGCTGAACTGAGGGGCTGCAGAAAGGACCAGGATAAGATCAATAAGGAGGTTTTAACTGGAAACCATGCAGAGATATTCCAGTAGAGCCAGAACATTTAAATATGACAGGTCTCAAAGACTGACAGTAGGTAGCGGGACGCTGCTAGCTCAGTCAACACCTCGTAACTCCAAATCTGTCTAATTTATGTTATTTTCTATTTAACCTCATCCTCTAACTAACACAGACATCAGCTGTTTGGCAACATAATAAGAAAATCTGAAATTAATAATAATGATGAAATAATAATAGTAATAGTAGGGAACCATCGTCCAGCGGTCAGCTGGTGTGTGATGAGCAGCTGGCACCTTCCATCAGTGTATGAATGTGTGTGAATGGGTGAATGTGAGTGAATAGGTGAATAGCATATATTGTCATATATGTATTTAGACGACTAGAAAGGCACTAAATCCATTCATCCATACATTAATTGTGCAGCTCTAATTTACCGTGATATATTTCTTACACGTGATGAGTTGTATACGAGTGTAATTTTCAGACAGGGTCAACGTGAGGAAAGAGTTTCTACGGACTCACAGAAACACTCGATCCTTCTGCTGTCAGATACAAAAGATAATCTGCACATTCTTCACACGCGCAGCTCATCCGTCCTGCTTTCTGCTCACTGCAGGACATTTTTATGAGGATGTCTTGGCAGCTGATGTGACCACTGGACAGGAGGCGTGTTTCAATGTGAACACAGCTGATCCCTCCATCACCTCACACTGTATCACTGTGACAAAAGCTAAGTCGCTAACACCAGCTCCTCCTGCTCCAGACTAACCACTAATCTCTCTACATGACTTGTCTCTCACGCCAGCGTCCACGGCAAGCACACAACAGCACACACCTTCCAGACACAGATAACACCCTGCGGTGTTTCCTAAATCCTCGAGGACAATCCAGGTCTTATGTGGCCGCCTGGCTACCGGCACTAACCGCCGTCATGCTGCGGCTTTGTAAATCTGAAGCCTTAGGGCTCTCTGAGAGCCAGACGAGGCTTTTGTGGCATGTGAAGCAACTGCTCGTTTGTTTAGGCCTTTCCTGTCCTTTTTCCACTGCAACAACAAACATTATTCTATCAGCCCATATATTTGGAATCCAGAAAGCGTTTTTGGGGCGAACACAGAACAATGGGAGTGCTGGCTGTTGAGCTGTCACACACCATTTCAGCCTCAGCAGCGTAAAAACTCAGCTCTCAGGAATTCCTCCGGGGCCGCGCTGGCTCCGCTGCCTCCTTCATTTTGGTTTTCGTGAAAAGAGAATATAAAAAAGATCTCTCTTTCTCACACACACACACAAACATCCTTCACTGTCAGAGTGTGGAGCCACCAGGCTGCCACAGAGTAAAAATGGCTGGATGAGCATCTTTACTGTACTGTAGTGTACTGTCTGTACAAGGCTGTAATTTCACATCATGGGAGGAGGAAGCCTGTGCGGGAATGCGGTTCTGTTGAGAGCTTTGCTAGCTTGTTCTGCTACACATCACACAATTACCACAAACAAGTTGAATAATGCTGTCGTCACTAACAACTGATTGGACTCAAACATACCATAAAACATTTGAATCAAATGTTCAGTATCAACATTTCATATTAAAGCCGTTAATTTAACATTTTCTCATCATGTTGACAGAAAATGTGATTTGGGCGACATATTTATACATATTTGCTGTTTGCAATTTAGTAGAATATAAATGTAATTTCTAGAAATACTGTACATCCAACTTTACTTGAGTAATATTTTAAAAAGTTAAAGTGAAGTAATTACAAAGCTCAAACTATGGACAAGATGAAACATGTGGATGAATGATTATGTGAGACTCTACATCATGTTCATGAATTTAATATTAATGTGAAGGAAAAATATTACTCATAACTGCACAACTGCTGGAAAACAACATCAGGAACTTCAGGCTACAGGTAAGTCAGATAAAAATGTGAAATAGATAAAAAATGTATTTCATGCATCTATTCTAAACGTGTGCAAGTCGAGCAATTTTTAAAAACCTATTTATATGTGTGTGTGTGGAGGTAAACGTGTCCTTATATAAGACAGATAACAGCTACGTAACCCAGACAGACAGAGAGAGAAAACCACTATCACATCCGACCTTCAGTTACAGAGCCTCTCTTCCTGCTCGCTTGTCTTTACTCTCAGCTGGAGCTGTGGTTTCCCGCTCAGTGTCTGCAGGTGCTGATAACATCTCGCTCTCTGCTGGACTTCCTCCATCGCTCTGCTGTTGGGATAAACACACTCAAAGAGTCAATCTAAAGTGTTTCTCATGATACAGAACACAGATAGAAGTCATTTATTTTAGATGTTAAATTCAATTTTACATCAATCAGATGTGAAAAGTTATGTGTCATAATTCATACCCCATATTCACTTCTGTGTGTCCACACAGTCATTTAAAGTAGATGTGAAGCTTCTCTGAGGCTTCATCAGTGTGAGTTAGTCATATCAAGTGGATATCTGACACATTTACAGTCTGTTTAGCATCAAATTCCCTCTTTGTGTTTCCCTGTTGAGCTGTGGTGGAAGTATAGGAACAAAAAGAGGGACTTTGGCTCTAAAAACACTGTAACGTTGAAACATATCTGCTGGATTTGAAGCTTCATATTAGCTTCAGCTTCAGCAAGAAAAACATGTTTCATTGTTCATTTTACCGTTAAACGTGTGAACGTACTCTGAGAAATGTTTGGTTCTGTCTCCCTGAACCAATGGAGTTACTTGTAGCGTAGTTTAGTTTGAATTAAGTTTGAACACGTTTAGCTGCAGGATCAGATCTTCTCTCTTCAGCCTCAAACATTCAGCGTTGATGCAGGATCAGTGAACTGTGCAGGTTCAGAGTCTGACTGTGGCTGTTTGTGAGTCCATGTTCTCCTGCAGGAGCAGCTGAGAGTTTCTGTGTTTATGTGTGCATGCAGAGCTCGAAGTGGATCATTAAAATTGGTGTAAAATCTGATATGAAGTCTGGCTGCGCTCACAGAATCCACTCAGTTTCTGGAAGCCGTCGTCTCTTTTTTAAAAACAGACCAGCACTTGGCTTTTTGGCTTCTGGAGCTTTGTGTGACCTTTGATCTCTCCTCGGCTGTGGTAAACTTCTACCCCTCGGACGTGCAAATCTGACAAACAGCAAGTATTTTTCTTGGTTAGATTTCAGCCAGCGGTATGTGTTGTCTGAACACTGTTAATGATTGAATGTGTGGAGCCGGTCCAGAGAGGACAGGGGCCCCTCCAGGAACCTCCACGCTCCGTTTCTCTGCCATGTTCCCCTGATCTGTCGTCACAGGCTTACGTTACGCCTCCATTGTTACTCTGAAAGCTTTAACTTTCCCCTCAAGTGCTGTGCAGTTAGTGGTCACACTCGGTAAACATCAGGGGATGAATAAATGTCTATTTCAGAGAGTGACCCGCAGAGAGAAGCAAATTACGCTCTCTCAACAGGGCATGACCGAGTTTGAATATTTTCATGCAATAAATGTTCTCATGTATTTACTCAGGAAGTGGTGCCTGACCAATCCGAGCCCCACACTCCACCTCAGTAAATACAGCAATCTGACTGACAGGGACGATACCACAGACTGCTGTCATCTGCTGTCACAACACACTTACAGCTCTCCGTCCACTTTTAGACGTTTGACTCTCTGTGGTGTGTGCTGCTGGAAGTGTTTTCATAAAGTCAAACTTTTAAAAAAGACATAAACGTTGAGTTAAGTTGAAAGACAAATGTTTTCTTCCTGCAGACCTGTCATAGTTAGAAATGATATTTGTCACATCACATCGGTGTGTTTCCTTTAACGTTGCAGTCACAGTAGTTTAAGTTGTTTGTCAGAATGTTCTGGTATCGGTGCAAGTTACTGGGAAACATGTGCCTGCTGTTTAAAACGAACACCACATACTGTAACTGCAAAACAAAAATAGAATTAGTAATAATTACAAAACAAAAAAACAGCAGAATCAACATTTTTTCTTTTTAAGAAAAGTCACATTATTATTGGAAACATTAGCTAAAGTTTTGCAAAAAAAGAAAAGCAAATATATACATACATATGTATACATACCTGCATGGCAAGATAACACCTTGCTAACTTTGCAGCTAGGGGATATATGGCCTTATTGGCCTTCCACCATACATATGGGTCAGAGTCTACTGAAATATACATATATTATATATATATATATATATCAATACAAATGCATGTATTGTTACGCCCCTAACATATATGTATTTGCATTGAACTATTTCATTTGTATGTGTATGTTTGTTTTAACTTTCCCTTTCTGGAACAATGTCCTGCATGTTAATGAATGTATAACACTGCACTGGCAGTATCTGAATTTGAACTGGGTGCAGCACAATCTATTCTATTAACATATATTCTGTAAAATATAACTTTGCCATCCATTCTTTTATATAAAATAAAATCTTAATTGTGCACATAAAGAGAACAGCGAGGAGGAATGGCTCCTTTCACCTCCACCTCAGAAGATAAAGTCATTATGGCCCTTCTTACATCACAGGGCTTCATTTGCACCACCACCCTCTGAGTCTCCCTCCAATCACTGTTCTAAATGCTAAATAAACACTGCTGTTGTCTCTTGTTAGCTATTGTTTTGTAGTTAGCAGTATTGTTGTTAGCAGTAGCTTTGTAGTTAGCACTTTTTGTATTTAGTATTTTAGTTAGCAGTAGTCCTGTATTCAGTTAGCAGTATCGTGGGTTAGTGTTAGTAGCAGTTAGCTCGTCTGTATTCAATAATGTTTTAGTTAGCAGCGTTTTCTGTTTTTGTAGTTTGCTGAAGTTCTGTATTCAGTAGTTTTGTAGTTTTCTGTACTTCTGTATTCATTAGTTTTGTAGTTTGCTGTAGTTCTGTATTCATTAGTTTTGTAGTTTTCTGTAGTTCTGTATTCAGTAGTTTTGTAGTTTGCTGTACTTCTGTATTCAGTAGTTTTGTAGTTTTCTGTAGTTCTGTATTCATTAGTTTTGTAGTTTGCTGTACTTCTGTATTCAGTAGTTTTGTATTTTACTGTACTTCTGTATTCATTAGTTTTGTATTTTACTGTACTTCTGTATTCATTAGTTTTGTAGTTTTCTGTACTTCTGTATTCATTAGTTTTGTAGTTTGCTGTATTTCTGTATTCATTAGTTTTGTATTTTACTGTATTTCTGTATTCAGTAGTTTTGTAGTTTGCTGTACTTCTGTATTCAGTAGTTTTGTAGTTTTCTGTAGTTCTGTATTCATTAGTTTTGTAGTTTGCTGTACTTCTGTATTCATTAGTTTTGTATTTTACTGTACTTCTGTATTCATTAGTTTTGTAGTTTTCTGTACTTCTGTATTCATTAGTTTTGTAGTTTGCTGTACTCTGTATTCAGTAGTTTTGTAGTTTGCTGTATTTCTGTATTCAGTAGTTATGTAGATTTCTGTAGTTCTGTATTCAGTAGTTTTGTAGTTTGCTGTAGTTCTGTATTCATTAGTTTTGTAGTTTGCTGTACTTCTGTATTCAGTAGTTTTGTAGTTTGCTGTAGTTCTGTATTCATTAGTTTTGTAGTTTGCTGTATTTCTGTATTCAGTAGTTATGTAGATTTCTGTAGTTCTGTATTCAGTAGTTTTGTAGTTTGCTGTAGTTCTGTATTCAGTAGTTTTGTAGTTTGCTGTATTTCTGTATTCAGTAGTTATGTAGATTTCTGTAGTTCTGTATTCAGTAGTTTTGTAGTTTGCTGTAGTTCTGTATTCAGTAGTTTTGTAGTTTGCTGTAGTTCTGTATTCATTAGTTTTGTAGTTTGCTGTAGTTCTGTATTCAGTAGTTTTGTATTCTACTGTATTTCTGTTTTCATTAGTTTTGTAGTTTGCTGTACTTCTGTATTCAGTAGTTTTGTATTTTACTGTATTTCTGTATTCATTAGTTTTGTATTTTACTGTACTTCTGTATTCAGTAGTTTTGTAGTTTGCTGTACTTCTGTATTCAGTAGTTTTGTATTCTACTGTATTTCTGTATTCATTAGTTTTGTAGTTTTCTGTAGTTCTGTATTCATTAGTTTTGTAGTTTTCTGTAGTTCTGTATTCAGTAGTTTTGTAGTTTGCTGCAGCCACCGACAGCAGGTTGATCAGTAATGCAGTCAGTTTAAAGTGTGCTGTGTTAATCCATCTTACTGGGTCGTGTGGACTTTAACCTGCTCGCCCTCAGTGTGCGTCTCAGCCCTTTGAGCTCCTGTTATATAAAGTCTATGTGAAGTGTGTGTGCAGTAAACACAGCTGAATGCTGTTTTTATTTTCTTTTTCTTTTTCTCTAAGCTACGTTCAGCTTCGAGCCCTGCAAGAGGAAGAAAAGAAAGGAAGCACATGATTGGCTGTGGTCAGGCTGTTGTGTGCACATTAATATTGACGACAAATAGATATCCAAATAACATCAACATTTTTCAGACATCATTCTTACACTCAAACTAGAGCAGCTGATCAGATCTGTGAATAGAATAATTCAGTTGTTGCCAGAATGAACATTTTTCTGGATCCTGAAATCCATGTGTCAAGTTCTGTTTCTGTTCAGCATTTATTTTACTGCTATAGCGACAAACCCACTTCTTAAATCAAATGGTTTGTTGTGTGTCTTCATGTCAGAGCTGGTCGAAGGTCAGAAATGGTTTACTGAGCATTAACAACAACGTTTAACTACATTTTGTTGTTTGTTATCTTTGCTGATTCTGAGCATTAGTGATGTTATATAGAGGTTCATGGTGCAACATGGAAGAAGATCATTTTGTATCTCCTGTTATTATTATTCTTTGTTCCTTGTCTTACTTTGATTTGGAGGATAATCATGCGCTCAATGGAACTACAGTTCCCATAATGGTTTGAGGATGTAAACATGGATTTGTTGTGGTAACTGTCAGCTACAAGATGATCCCTGTTTGTTTACACCATATTTGTTTACATTTTGGCAAATAGTCTCCATTAAAAGTCATGTGAATCAGCTGTTAGCAGCTGCTGGATTACTGTGACACTTTTCTGAGATACTTGTTTCTGTTATTTCTGAGAAAATTGTTTGAGGTTTATTGGCGATGTAATATTCACTGGAAGTGTCTGTGTTCAGATTTGTCTGAGTTATGACTCATAATGTAATAACTGGTGGCAAACAGATTGCTTCTTAAAGAAATGTCAAAATGAATGGTTAAGTTCATTGCTGTCTTTTTACTACCAAACTCCTGCCTTTCAGAACAAAAAGGTAAAATTGTGGAAGGTAGTGACTTGATGTATTATATGGAGTTCATGAACAAATAGAGTGACTGATAATTCATCTTTGATTGGATATTACATTGCCTTACATTCATTTCCTGGAGACTTATCCGACCTTTAACATAACCACAAACTTATCTTAACTTTAAATCAAGTCCCCATAGGGACAGTGAGTCCCCACAACATGAGGAATACCTTGTCTCCACACACACACACACACACACACACACACACACACACACACACAGCTGGTCTACATACTGTTGGTCCTGGGAGGAGACGATGCAGAAACTTAGTGATAAAGAAATTTACAGGAACATTTCAGACTCCTCCTGTTCTCCTCGTGTCCTCCTTGTTCATGACAGGATTGAGAAAGGACACAAATTTTCAAAAAAAATAAGTCCAAATGATCAGTTTTTTTCTTGCCATGTTTGTGGGTTTAGTCTCCATCACTTCCATTGTAAGTGTATTATGAAGAGATCTAATGGTCAGTATGAACAGGAGGATGATTACAGCAACAAACACATGTTCACTGTTCATTTGCTGACTGTTGATTTAAGACACGCTGCAACAGGTGAACCTGTCCTGTACAGGTAGTCGGTGTTTGAGGGTTGGACTGATGTGATTAAACTTCATTGATTTCATTCAGTTTACTCTGAGAGGAAGTTGAGGAAACAACATTTTAAAAATCTTTGTTTTTACTGCAGAAAAGACAGACACACATGAACATAAAGATGTTGTGTGATCACGTCTCTGTGGACAGCCTCCGTCCACTCAGCTCAGCTCTGAACGCGGCCGATGACAACAGCCCAAAATGACCCAGAGTGAACCACAGCGGCTGAGCGAGCCTCGCCGGCTCCTCCATGCTGTATACATCTGAAATAAATACACTGAGTCGCTTTAAATAGGCTGCTGCCATTCACTGTAAACACAGCCAACAACACACTGCAGACACGCTGACTGCTCACACACACAGTTTCTCTATTGCTGCAATATTTTTTTAAGTGTTTTCCAAGGAAAAAATGTGGAGTCAGTTGATTCTAAAAGTACTGGTGCAGTTATGTATTTAAAGCTTTTACTTCATTTTTCTTTTGTTTCGTTGATTCGTTGAGTTCACTTTGGGTGACTGCAGGTATCAAATCAAATTTTATTTGTATAGGTCAAACTCACAAAATACATTAGTCTCAGAGGGCTTTACAATCTGTACAGGGAGTGACACCCTCTGTCCTTAGACCCTCGATTAGTGAGGAAAAACTTGCCCACCAGAAAACTTTAGCTGACTACTTTCTACATACTGCTGTGAATCATCTGTGATCTGTCTTAGATTTGTGTTTTTTCTTGTTTTTTGTGACTGTAAAGTGAATATATGTGAGTTTTATTTTCCATTTTATTTATAATATTACAACACAAACATACAAATATGAAATTCTACTTTTGCATTTACCATGTAAAAACCAAACAGCCTCATCTTACATGTGGAACAAGAAGCTCCAATCTGCCCAAATATCAAGACGACAACGTCCTTGGTTGTTAGTCCAGGTCGGACCTAAATTCATTCTCTGGCTAGATGCTAGCTGTTGATTTCACTCAGCCACATCCCAGCATGCAAAGGCTGGCTTGCAGTCGTTCAGTTGGAGGTCGTATCACGTTCCTAACATGAAGGAACAGAGACCAACCAGACTGAACTACCGAGAAGAAAACCAACCAGACTGAACTACCAAGTAGAAAACCAACCAGACTGAACTACAGAGAAGAAAACCAACCAGACTGAACTACAGAGAAGAAAACCAACCAGACTAAACTACCAAGAAGAAAACCAACCAGACTGAACTACAGAGAAGAAAACCAACCAGACTGATCTACCAAGAAGAAAACCAACCAGACTGAACTACAGAGAAGAAAACCAACCAGACTGAACTACCGAGAAGAAAACCAACCAGACTGAACTACCAAGAAGAAAACCAACCAGACTGAACTACAGAGAAGAAAACCAACCAGACTGAACCACATAGAAGAAAACCAACCAGACTAAACTACTAAGAAGAAAACCAACCAGACTGAACTACTAAGAAGAAAACCAACCAGACTGAACTACTAAGAAGAAAACCAACCAGACTGAACTACAGAGAAGAAAACCAACCAGACTGAACTACCAAGAAGAAAACCAACCAGACTGAACCACATAGAAGAAAACCAACCAGACTAAACTACTAAGAAGAAAACCAACCAGACTGAACTACTAAGAAGAAAACCAACCAGACTAAACTACTAAGAAGAAAACCAACCAGACTGAACTACTAAGAAGAAAACCAACCAGACTGAACTACAGAGAAGAAAACCAACCAGACTAAACCACAGAGAAGAAAACCAACCAGACTGAACTACAGAGAAGAAAACCAACCAGACTGAACTACCAAGAAGAAAACCAACCAGACTGAACTACCAAGAAGAAAACCAACCAGACTGAACTACCAAGAAGAAAACCAACCAGACTGAACTACAGAGAAGAAAACCAACCAGACTAAACTACTAAGAAGAAAACCAACCAGACTGAACTACTAAGAAGAAAACCAACCAGACTGAACTACAGAGAAGAAAACCAACCAGACTGAACTACAGAGAAGAAAACCAACCAGACTAAACTACAGAGAAGAAAACCAACCAGACTGAACTACCGAGAAGAAAACCAACCAGACTAAACTACAGAGAAGAAAACCAACCAGACTGAACTACAGAGAAGAAAACCAACCAGACTGAACTACCAAGAAGAAAACCAACCAGACTGAACTAGAAAACCAGTCCTGTGGGACCACACATGGAGCGGAACATGTTGTCTGATGGGCATTTAGGGGCAACGATGATGATGGAGAAATCTCAGGAACGTCCAGCTGCTCAAGAACAGTTGGTTCACTCATATGAACAAACCTGATATTTATCCAGAAAGTCATAAAATGATTTTAAGTGCAGTCAAATAGAGACTAAACCTTGTTTTGTTCATGCAGTATTTTTACGATTAAACCACACTGATGTTGTGTCTTCTGTCAAACTGCTGACTGTGAAACATGGAAACATCTGCCTGCTTTCACTTCTGGTTTTCACCGTCTGTCAGAGTCACAGCCGCACAGCATTGTGGGATGTGGATGGACGTGCTAGTCAGCGAAAAGTCAGCGGTAAGCAACACTTTGTATTAATGTGACTTCTGGGTAATTTTTTAGTTCTGAGTCCAGTTTAGTATCACTAAAATGTGATTTAAACCTTAAGGTGACAAACAACAATCTGTCCTAAAACTAGAAAATAACTGACCACCTGTCAGGAACTTCTTTAAAGACTAAAACTGTTTTGGTGAAAGAAACTGAAATGAAATTTGGGAAGTAAAAACCTTTGTTGAGTGACAGTGTTTATGGCAAGTGTGAATACTTTTAGAAATTATAAGGACAGCTTTGGATAGCGAGACATGAGACATTTGTAAAGAGTGAGGACTGTTTTGGAGGATTCTGTGCTCAGGCCACTAACCGGACGTTTTTAACCAACTTTTACTGTTTTAACCAAAATCATGATCTTCCCCTCAGCTAATCCATGGGAATGATTGGTCCATCACCTGCATGCAAAAGTGTGCAAGTTTTCATCGGCAGCAACAGCCTTCTCTAATTTGGAAAATCTCCTACACGTAGCACCAATAATAATCCCCACCAATGTGCATGCACATTGCATGCAATTCTGCACCAATAAACAGACTATTCTGCTCCAATAACCTTTAAAAATGGACATTTTTGACAATTTAAGACATTTGTGCAAAATAAGGACATTTTACAAAGAAAGACTCAGCATCTATCAGAAGAGAAAAGGTGTGTTTCAAGTGTGTTTGCTGGTGTGTGTGACTGTTACAGACAGCTGTTAGAGCCTTCTGTCCCACTGACAACATGAGGACGTTGTTTTCTTTCATTCTCGGCTCACTCTGTAGTATCTCTTCATCGTGTAAACTCCCACTCACACCTCAGAAAAAACAAACACACTGATATCATATCTGGGCCAAGTGTTAAGCGCGCACACACACACACACACACACACACACACACACGTGTATGAAACACTGATATTTTACAGACATACAGATATAGATTATCCCCACATAAACACACACAACACAACTGATTGTTATATAAAGATAAATAATATATGTGTGTTATATTAATTCTGGACGCCTGTTGTTGATTTTGCACTTGATCTTTTATTTTTTACCTCTGACTTACTTGTCTTGACTTGTGACTTGTTGAGCTCCTCGTCTGCTGGAGGCGAGCAGCTCCAGGCTACATTAGCTGCTATTAGCATGTCATGATCTCCAGCTGCATTGTGAGTAATGTAGGCAACACAAATCCATGAACAGAAAATAATTTAATTTTTTCAAAATATGAATCTGTAATATGATCCCCTACAAAGTTTGAAGAATGACACACGCACACAACTGTGTGGTTCACAGAGAGTTTATTGCTGGGGGTAAAAGCTCCTCCTTCTCCCCCCCCCCAACACACACACACACACACACACACACTTTCTGTTTTTCCTGCCTCAGCAGTTTGTCTTCCAGCTCTCTGTCAGCAAGTGTTCGTCCATCAGTGTCTTGAGCTTGTGTTTCTGCATTTGTTTGAATTAATCTCATGTTTCGGACAATTTGAAGGTTAAAACCTGATTTTCAGGTTAGAGTCTTCTATATTATATTTATGTCCCTCCACAGTCTGATCTGTCAGTGTTAACAAGTTGGTCTCATAGTGATGAACCTGTGTTTGTGTGTGTGTGTGTATGTAAAACAAACACACTCAAACACACAGAAAAACAAACAAACACACACACTTTGACAGACATGACATGATGATGTAATGATTCCACCTGACATCTCATCCAATGAGCTGTTGACAGATCAGAAACGTGGTGATAAGAACAGTGTGTGAGTCTGTTGATTGCTGTTGCCGTGGAAACCGGAGACAGAGGGAGTCACAGTGTTGATGGATTTATCAGCTGACTTAGTAGGAAAACAGACAGAGAAGTTTTTGAAGTTGTTCGTCTCTGCAGGTTTTAGTGCTGACGAAGAAATGAAGAAAAATGTGAGAGCAAGAAGAAGGAAGTGATGTCATAAAGACGATGGCTTCTCGTTGGCTGAGCTGCTGATAAATACCAGAGTCACAGGGATTTAATCTTCATCCTCTCTCTTATGTAACGACTAAATCACGACCCCCGGAGAGCTTGTATCTTTTCATATAAATTGTGAGGAATGCTGACTGTGTTTAATGGCAAAACTCCCAGAACATCCCAGAGCGGACGAAACACAAACCCAACGCACCTACAGAGTCTGGCTGCATCACAGTGAAACATGAACCCTTATGGGTGTTCATGCTTCAGCCAGGCCGCAAACTACCGACACTTACTCAACTCTGCTTAAGTACAGTGTTAGGGTACTTGTTTGATGTACTTTATACTTCACTGTACTACATGTCAGAGGTACATCTAGTACTTTCTACATGTCAGAGGTACATCTAGTACTTTCTACATGTCAGAGGTAAATCTAGTACTTTCTACATGTCAGAGGTAAATCTAGTACTTTCTACATGTCAGAGGTACATCTAGTACTTTCTACATGTCAGAGGTACATCTAGTACTTTCTACTCCACTACATTTATCTGACAGCTTTAGTTACTGTTCAGATGCAGATTTGACTCAATGGATAATATAAGAAGCTTTTAAAATCCAACACATTGTTAAAGATGAAACCAGTGGTTTCAACCTTTTAGTCTGTTGACGTCTTACTAAAAGCAGTGTGTAGTCGGGTCACATTTCAGATGTCTATGAGTTGTTAACAGCTCCACCAAATAGTGATTTTTACCTCTAAACTTCTCACATGGTTTCATTTCAATAAATGTTCAAATGATCCAATATTTTAGCAAAAATCAAAGATTAGAGAAAAAGTACAAAAGCTGAAAACAGATTTGTGTATCAGAACTTATAAGAGAATTTATTTATTTATTATTTATCTGGTGACCCTTTGGAGGGGCCCAAACCCTAGGTTGGGAACCACTAAACTGGCTGTATATCTCCAGCAGCCTTTAGCGTATAAAGCAGGACTCTAAACGAGGTTACTGCCTACAACTCAGAGGTTTACTGAAACAAGCGGCTTCAGTCTGCTGGGAGCCGACAGTTTGACCACAGGGATGTTTTAATGATACTGTCCAGGAGTCCTGCGTAGCCCCAGAGCCAGTGGGGAGGGATGATTTCAGAGACGGGCCGGACGGGAGGGAGAAAAAAAGTACCAGAGTCTCCACAAAAGAAAATGTCCAGAATGTCTCCATCCACTCCTGTTGTTAGCAGATAAACAGTCGGTGCCATAAAACTGTTGCAGAAGAAGAAGACAAAGCGTAGCATGATGGAAATATGATGCTTCATGTGTTGATTTGAGGAGCGTTACAGCCTCCTCATGGCTCCCCACAGACCTGATTTATTCACATGTACGTCATGTACGTCATCATTTATTCATTTTTGGTGTTTTTTCTTGATGGACAGCTGGCTGCTGCTCACTAATTGCTCAAATGTCTAATATAAAGCATAATATGAATCTGAAAGTAGTTGTGATTCTGTTATTTAATTGTGTTTTAAGTTTCCTCGTTAAGCATGTTGGTCAACACATCCCCCCAGATTCACAGCTTAATCTTTGTGAAACTGTTAATAAATACTATTTATCAATAATATTTCTAGTATAATCAAGTAACGATTAATACTCAATTAACATTCATATATACAAACAAATAGCAACATGCATGAAAAAGACACTGATCTGCTCATTTAAAACCAAACTAACATGTGCAGTTTGTCACACTGACACATGTACATACACACACACTAGTGACTGCATGAACACGTGCACACATGCACATGCAGTCACATGTCATTGCACATACAATTACCAAACGCGTTTGTACACGCAGCCACACACACACACTCCTCTTCATGTAATTATTCACACCTGCTTGTACATGCACATACACTCATACTTTGGGATATGTACGCTGAACACACACACAGACACACACGTGGGCGTGCGAGGGAGACATCCAGAGAGAGAGAGACAGCGATCCCACAGTCTGCTCCAAGTCAAACAGGGACTCTGGTTTCAGTGGAGCCTCCAAACAGAAACCAGCTCCACTATTTTTACAGAGAAACTATTTTTAGAGTTTTTGTGCTTGTTTTTGGGAGGCAGCCGTTCGGCCACACAGCGACTGTGAGAGCTGTAGCTCTGAGTAAACACAGAGAACAATACGCTCAGCATCCACCTCCACAGCGAACCGGACCGGCCGGTCTGCGGCGGGACGCTGGCTGCTGATGACAGGCCGCAAACTGCTCAGATTATTGGAATTCAGTTTTAAACTCTGTTAGTGCTGTAAATGACAGGCTCTGACAGACCGACGGCTCAACCAGAGGCCACCAGGGGCCCGACAGGGGGGCAGCAGTTACACACAACCTCCTGAGGGTCAGACAGAGCTGCTGCTGCAGCCAGGACCAGTTTAAATTCACAACCTGAAGATTATATGAAACACAAAACAAAGAACACGATTCTGTGTTTCTTTAAGCCTCCACTGCTCTGAACTGATGTTTTCACATTCAACTTTCTTTCATCACAATTTCCAAAAACTGAAAAACGATCCACGTTGTCAACGAAGAAGAAAAAAACCCCAATGTAATCCAGGTTATCAGATTTGATTTTTTCGTGAAAATGTGTTTGCTAATCTGACAGATAGAAACACGCTAGCACGTGTTTGAACCAATATAACGAAAGAAAAAAAACCTAGAAAAGTGCACTACAAACGACCACATGGTGGCGCAATCAGTCACTGCAGGGAAGATGGACCCATGTTTGTAATGTTAATTAATATTCATAGTTACTGTAGTGCAATTGCAGGAAAGTTTCCAGACTCGCTCGGTGGCTTGATGAGCAAACGAACGGAGAGCAAGACGCCATAAAAGCTGATCAGATGTGTTGTTGTAATGTCAGCTGGAGGCTGGAGCTGCTGTTCTCTATCAGAAACATTTTACACAGATCAGTTTACATTGAGTCAAACAGTTAAAAGGCACATGACTCAGCTCCAGTTTGTGTAACATGATGTGCAGACAGCTGTCACACGGTTCCTGTGATACTGAAGGAAATGTGGTGATTCTCAGGTTCTGCAGCCTCTCGCTTCTCTTACTAAGTGGATTTATGGAGGTTTATATCAACATGATACCAACATGTCTGTCTGTTATGACTCTGAGAAGCACGGCGAGTTTTGACTCTGCTTCACTTCCTGCAGTATCAGCTTCAGCTCTCCGGTGCCCCCTGAGGAGGCTTCTGGCTGAAGGTCTGTTAGAGTTCCCCGTGGTTAAAATACCCTCCAGTAGATAATACAGACTGACCAAATCTAAACCCTACAATAAGAGCTTGTTGAGCAGCTGTTTGTCCTCAGATGTCGGGGTGAAAGCTGATGTTTGTCCCCACAACGTGCTGATCCATGCAGCACACACACACACACCCAGTGTGGAGTGTTTTGTCAGGGGACTTCCTGCTGTTAGACACTGGAGCGAGTCCAGAGCTCTGCAGACTGAACATCATGAGACCAAGTTCACGCAGAGCCAGCTGCTCATCCTCCTCATGCCTCATCCTGACCTCAACAACAGATATCCTCATTTACACAAACACAACAATCACTTATTCATATGGTGTGTATGACTGGGATGTCAACCATGTGGGAACTTCAGATGACCTCAGAGAAAATACACAAAACAAGAATTCAGATATGCAGAAATTATACCTGTCCCAGTGTTAAAGGATCATTCTGATTTATTACAGCTCTGCTTTCATTTCATCATTTATATCAGTAATGAAAATAACTGAAGTAAACTGAAGGATCGTTATATTATCGAGTTTCGGTGTTCAGTCACATCGAGGTGATGATTAAAGAAAAACGTAGTGCCAGTGAGCGTTTCATACCCACCGTCTGGTAGCTTCAATGTTTGACTAAAGAACCAGACCTTTTCCAACACAGTTCTTCTTTCTTCTTTAGCTCTGATGATCCAAACATGATCTAAAACATGTTTCTCTTTGTCAAAGTTGTCCAACCCAGCAACAGGTTTCAGTTCCTTTAATACTAAACTACTGACACTGATAAATGTGTCTGCTGGTTTCTGACCTCACTTGCTTCTTTTTACTCTTTGGGAACATTTTCATGAATGAAACTGAATGAATGAACAGGTCGCAGACATTTAGGGGCGTCGATGATGCTGATGACAAAATCTCATGAACAGGTGATGGCCAGGTGACAGGCTGAAACCAGAGATTCACTCTTCAGTCAGTACTCATACAATCAAACTTCACAGAGAAAAGGTGGAGGGGTTTAGGAGAAGAAAATGAAGACTGGAGTGGAGAAACTTTAACAGCTTAGTTGTCCACAAATCAAAGAGATGTGTGTTAAGAGAAGCATAGTGTGAACAGAGCAGTGGAGATCAGTCCTGCACTGGATCACACTGATAAGATCTCGGAGGTGAGATGAACTTCACAGCTCCCTGGGGGACACTGGACTCATCTGTCCTGGTGACGCGCTGCAGACAGCACAGTGATGAATGGAAACGCATCCTTTCAGCCTCCAGGATCACACACTGTATGAAGTTTATGATCATTGAGCAGTTTCAGGGTCAAACATCCACATGTTTTAAAGTCACATGACTGCAGAGTTTGTTGTTGGTGGTGTTTTGTTCTGGTTGATCGGAGCTAACATGAAGTGATCTGCTCAACAGGATGATTCACATTCCCGCTGCTGAACTTTGACCTCCACACACCCACACCTGAGTCAACGCCCTGCTCAGGTGCAACATATAGAAAAGCACACGACAGTGACAGGTCACATGACTGCAGTCAAAGTCTGAAGAAGAAGATATACTTTATTTATCCCTCATTGGGGAAATTCTCTTATCACTCTATTTTTTACATGCATTTATTTATACACACACACATGCAACGGCACAGACATGCAAAGTGGAGAGAGAGATGGTGGAGTGATGGGCAGCCCGCCAAACCGGCACCCAGTGAGCAGTTAGGGGGGGTCGGTGCCTTGCACAAGGGCCCCTCGGCAGTGCCCAGGAGGTGAACTGGCACCTCTCCAGCTACCAGCCCACCTTCCATATTTTTGGTCCATGTGGGACTTGAACCGCCACCCTCCGGTTTTCAAGCCAAGTCCCTATGGACTGAGCTACTGCCGCCCCTGATATGTGTTAATGTTCACCTGTGTCATATAGAGTTGTCTGTGTGTCAAACCTGTAGATTAAAACACTCTGAATCCTGGCTGTTTTTTAATGTCCTTCATATATGTGTCACCCAAGTTGCTATGTGTTGTTTTTTCATGCTATTAAAAAGAAAATTCAAATTAATGTTTGTTTCCATCCAAACATTTTAATGAGCAAATTGAAAATGTGCATAAAAACTGGGAACAAACTTAAAGTAGTACAATAACATATCCTCCAAAGCTGCATCATTTCATATATCAGGACACCTCCTACTGTGTAACTTTTAGTAATAAGTTTAAGTCATATGTTGCATGTCGAGATACAAACTTTCCACCTCAGTCTTGTAAATTTTCATCATTTAATCATTTTGAAGTTGTATGATGAATAGATGCAGCCTTAGATGCCCTGATGAAGTAAAAATATCTGAAAACCATGTAAGTAGTAATACACAAACAACTATAATTGTACATGTTGTCATTTTCTTTCTTTATGAAATCTCCAAATCTGGATAGATGGAGCAGATTGTCAGAGTTCAGGGATATAAGAACTATGTTGACTCAAGTACTGTACTTATGTACAATTTTGAGGTACTTGTACTTCACTTGAGCTTTAGTTCCAGTTACACTAGAGTTCAATGTAGCTCCACCTCGAGCTGGTACCAATATAAAATGCTGCTGATGCATCAAATCATCATTATTAATCATGTACTTTGTTGAATATATTAGTCACAGACAGATTTTCTGCAATAAGTAGTTTTACTTTAGTACTGTATGTATAGTATGTAGAGTATACTATATTTTTACGTAGCCTTTTCTTCAGTGAATGTTGTGTTTGTTTATATGATGGAGACTCTGCTGTATGAATTAAACAGGTTAAAACTATTGTTGTTGTGTGTTGGACTTTTCTGTTTAATTATCTGATTTATGCTTTAATACTGTATTATAACCACTTTGCAGTGCCGGCAGTCACTTTTCATCAGTCAGCATGATGGATTGCATTTGGGATTATCCATCGATGCTTTTAAGCTCCACTGGCACCATTAATTCACACTCCAAACATTGTTCAAACCCACAGAGCTTTAGCTCAAAATCTGAGATCCTGAAGTTTCAGGTGTGTCAGGTTGAAATGTGTCTGAAAAGATGCAAAAGCATGCATGTAAAAAAACTTCATTTGATGAAATACAGAAGCTGTAAAGACCCAATATAGCTTCAGTAAAGAGCTGATACACAACACAAAGACAACTGCAGCATTTGTGTGTACACTTTGTGTGTTTCTACGGAAATGGGGAACATCGTATTAAATAAGAGAGAAAGCATGCGAGTGAAGTGTAAAGACTCACAGAGTGTCTGTCTGTGGCCGGGAGCCAGATAATAAGTATTTAGAGACGAGTTATTAGTGTACTGACTGTGTGTGTGTGTGACTGTCTATGTGAGGAATGTAAACGTGGTGCAGTAAGGTGTGTTTACGCCCCCGTCCGTCAGCCCCGCCCACCTCAGGTACAACCAGGTAATACTTAGAGAATGACACACACAGGCATAGCTATGTGAGGAATGTGTGTGTGTGTGTGTGTGAGAGAGAGAGAGAGAGGGGGGGGGGGGGGGAGAGAGAGATAGAGATTCAATGTTGATGTTAACACTGATTGAACAACTCTCCTCATCATCTGTCTGGGGCTGATCCACACTGATACGTCCTGATACGACTTCTGTCCAAACATTAAATCTCCTCCAGGTGCTGCTGTGAGGTCCAGATAGCAGCCAACAGTACAACCAAGATAACAAGAGTGTTTAAAATCAGCAAACAGGAGAAAAACATATTATTAATTGTGCTAAGCTACCAGTTACATCATTAGCTAATGTAGGTCGCTAAACATATTAGTAGGCCAAATGCCATGTTGGAAAAGCCCTGTGAAATGACAACATGGATGTATTATTTCCTGTTGATTAGCCCCACTGCTAGCGCTGGTAATTAAAGCTAAATTAGCTGTTAATTACAGTATGAACAATAAGAATCCAGCTAAATAAAACATTAAGGTAATGTAATACTTTAATGTAAACCAGTTTTGAGTTTTTAGTGTGGCTAACCTGGTATTAGCACGCTACAGCTATTAGCAAACCTTATGCTGTGGATACAAAGCTAACACTGTAGGCGCTAAGCTAGCCGTATCCCACATCAGCTAGTAAGCAATATTAGGAACAAAACCATCTACAGTGCACTTGTTTATAATAACAGAAGATTATATAATATGTACAACAGACAGTCGGTATCTTCACCCCGAAGCAAACTCCTAGAAATGACCTTCATATATGAATAAACTGCAACAGAAAATATGTTATATGCTAGAAATGTAAAGCTACTGAGTCATGCTTTCTTTGAGCATCGTGGAAATGTTGAATAACATATCAATTATATATATTATATATATATATATATGTAATTAGTAGTCTCGTTTATATATCAGTATAAATGAGACTCGGGTAGAAAGAAAAACAAGGTATAAAGGAGGGAAAGGAAGTTGTTAACTTGAGTAAACTGACACATTTGTTGAAATTATAACAAATCTGTGAAATGGACTAAAGTAAAAACCTTCACACTAAATAAACAGGCACCAGACATGGTCAGACAATGATCTTCAAAAGCTGTAAAACAAGTGGGATTAATTAAACACTTAACGAGCCGTCCCAGACTGACTCACAGCAGCGTGTTGCACCTGAAGGATAAGGTCATGTGACATGTGCAGGTATCGCATTATGTGTATTATTGTAAACACTTAGTGTGTTGAAAGGTGAGTCTGTCAGTGGTGAACCTTCACCAGATCCTGTCCCGTCATGTTTCACAGACGACTGTGTGTGTGTGAGTGTGTGTGTGTGTGGTTAATTCAACATATCACCACACAGGCAACAAGCCAGACAGACAGAGAAGGACTGTTTGTCTCTGCAGCACCAACTGTCCACAGTATTATATACTTCATTATATACTTCAATACTATGTTATACTTCCACTCTACTACATTTATCCCAACCTAGGGGTTGGGTCCCTAGGTTGGACTAAGCTAGCTAACTGGTACCTAGCTAGCTAACATGATACAGCATGTAAATAACACAGGCTAATAGTTTCCTCCTACTTCCAGTCTTTGTGCTAAGCTAGGCTTAACACGCCCTGAAGCTGCCTGTGCCAAGGACTTACTAACAAGCTAATGTGTCTTCAGCTTCATTAATAAATAAATACAGACAAACCAGGAGTTGTTGAAATCTGATTAGAGCTAGGCTTTGTGCTAAGCTAAGGTAAGCTAAGTTAAGCTAAGCTAAACATGTAGTGGACTTATCACAACCATGGCCTTTCCAAAATGACAGAATTCCTTTAAATAATGATATACTGTAATTCCCCTTTAGTTTCTGAAAAGCATGTGTCTTTATTTATATATTTTGAGATAAAGCTCTGTTGGTTTAGCGTTAGCTCACTTCTTGACACCTAGCTCTTAAATGATTTATGGCTCATACATGTTTCACACAGCCAGGACACAGGATGTGTTTAAGTACAGCACGTTTGTCTTGTCACTCGGCCACAGTTTCAATCAGCAGATTTCATTCATTTCTTTGCTGTGTTGTTGTTTAGTTTTATTTATGTCTGCGCTGCTTTCTGGGTGAAAACAAGGATAGAAAAGAAAAGCATTCCTTGCTTCCAGATCCCATCTGTCTCGCTGGCTCCAGACTCAACTGTTGTTCTTCTTCTCCACTTCAAGACATGAGGAGTTTACAGTTTACTTCCTGGGGTTTGGCCGGGTGAAACAAAAGGACGTCCAGAGCGAAGTAACTGAGTATGATGACAAAAGACACATTTCAGCTCTGCGTCTCAGTTTGTCCTCGGACATTACAGCATCGTCCGTCTGTTTGATGTTGGATGCAGCACACGTTCGTCCATCCAGTTTCTGCTGCTACCGAGGTCTGCAGTTTGTGTTTACCTGTTAACATAAATGATCAAACTCACAACTTGAGTTCACTTTTTGTCACTTTTGTCGAATTCTGTCAGAAAGCAAAGAAACTATTGTTATCACTGAAAGCTGAGGGAGGAAGGAAGGTTTGACAGGCATAGCAACAGTAACTAAGGGGTGGACCTGCTGTTGTTTCCTACACACATACATTTTTTACTTGGTATGAAGTTATTGTGTCTCATGATGATTTATAGAAATATCATTACCTGTAAGGACTGTGACCAGGTAAACAGTTCACCTGTACTTGGACTATTTTTTTAATATCTGTTGGATTCTCTGCATTTTCTCAGCACTAAATCTGACTTTCGAAGCTCCTTCTCTTTTCACAAATATGTTCTCAGACTGTCGAGATCCTCAGAGAGTCGAGCTGGTCCTTGCTGACAGATGCAGTTGTTCTTCACTTCACACGCTTAACAAAACTGTTTGTGATTCCGTTGCCTAGCAACGGCCATCCGGCTGTCTTGACAGTCTGATGCGGGACTCAGGAGGAATCAGCAATAATGCAGCACAACAGTGGATAAGCTTAAACACACCACGGGGGTATTTATGTGTGCAATGACGAGGTAATCACACTTAACTTTATTCCCTCCACACCCAGCCAATCCAGACTGAGGGCGGTGTCTTAATCCACCAATTATTCACCTGTCTCCAATTAGATCGTCTGCACACACGCACACACACACACACACACCTGATCCAAACCTCGTCCTTTTGGGGGACAGAAGCTAAAAGACTTGTTGATCTTTTCAATAACCGTCATCACTCTGAATCATTTCAGTCTGGTTTCATATTTCTTCACTGAAACTCAAACTGTAGTACAGACAGCTCACGTTCTTGTGTTACTCATGCTGACATCACAAAGTGTTGTTTACACCTGTTGTTTACTCATAAGACAACAACTACTGAATTCATAAAAATGCTGCCTTTAGTTGTTTGTAAAAATCCGTAAACAAACAACTTTTACCCACAGACATGTTTCAGATGATGGTGGAAAGTAACTAAATACTTTTACTCAGGTTCTGTACTGAAGTACAAGTTTGAATGGTGTACATAACTTCACTTAATTAAACAATTAATCTACAAATCAAGAGAATAATTGATGTTATAGTTGCAACATGGGGCCATTGTGCACAATGAGTACTTTTTCATTTGATACTTCAAGTACATTTTGCAACTGGTACTTCTGTACTTTTACTTAAGTAAGATTTTTAAAGCAGGACTTGTACTTGTAATGGAGTATTTTACTTAAAATCAATCAAATCAAATTTTATTCATATAGCTCAAAATCACAAAATACATTTGTCTCAGAGGGCTTTACAATCTGTACGGGGAGTGACACCCTCTGTCCTTAGACCCTCGATTAGTGAGGAAAAACCTTTTAACAGGGAAAAAGGTGGAAGAAACCTCAGGAAGAGCCACAGAGGAGGGATCCCTCTCCCAGGACGGACAGACGTGCAATGATGTCACATGTACAGAACAAATCAACACACACATATTGTACAATCACAATGAATTATAATGAAAAAACGTAAGCTCTCGATACTCAGGAGATGCCCTCGATCGTTCTGCAAGAATTAAAGATAAAAGACTAATTTTGTGGAAATTACACATGACCTGAATTCATTAGTATGAGCATAATATAATATAATTACTAGATATTTTACCATAAAGTTGTACTTAATAACTTTGTTTCCTGTTTCCTCTCTGGAACAGAAGGAAAATGTTCTCCATCCATCAGAGTGGACAGGACTGGACTGCAACAACATGCCTCTTCCCTCTCGGGGGTGTGCTGCTGGTCGGTGCTGATGAGGCCCCCAGGGGCCCCCGGGGCCCAGCCAGCCTCGTAGCCATGCTTGCCATGCTTTATGTAGCGGACCACCGGCCGAGCCCTGCGGTGCTGTGTTTTCACAAAACATTCCCAGCGGCTCCACGGCGTGGGGGGGTGGGGGTGCTCAGCCGGAGAAATATCAGAAATTCTGTGGTTTGTGTCGGGCCGGGTGACCAGAGCCGAGCCCCAAACATCTTGTAAGAATAACAGAGGAGCAGAGCAGAGGCCTGGACCAACGCCATGTTTGTGTGTTGGTACATTCCTGGTGTGTGTTTTATTTTTTCTGCTCTGTCCCCTCGTTCCTCATCTTCCCGGGGGCTGGCCGAGTGGGGTGGGCACGGATAGCTGTGGTTTGGTTGGTGGCAGCGGTGTGTGTGTGTGTGTGTATGGGGGATGGAGGAGGGGGGGCTGCAGAGGAATCCCAGTGGGAAGCTATCAGATTCAGCATCAGTTGCTCGGACTCTTCAAGCAGCGAGTGTGATGAGCGTGAAGACAACTCTTGTTTTGTTTTCTAATTCTTTTTATTCGCTCGTCCTCCTCCTCCTCCTCCTCCTCCTCTCGTTTTGTTTTTCTAAAGAACCCTCCTCGCCAAGAGCTGAAACAATAGCAAAGCTTTCCAAAGCCTCCCTGGCTTTAAACAATGCCATCAATCACAGCAAGAGCAGCACACACACACACACACACACACACACACACGTATTAAGTGCAGCTCGGCGGGTGCACCCCTCGCCGTTTAACCCTTGACGTGGACACAGGAGGACAAGGCTGAGACTCGAGGGGGGGCGTAGACAGAGAGAGTGTTAAAAGACTAACGAGCACAGCAGGTTTGGGACTGAGTGAAAACATTACAAAGTGAGTCTGTAAGTCAGAGCGCTGGGTGAATTATCAAACTGTGTCAGCACCAATCCCACTTTGGATTTCACCCAAAAACTGTTTTAAAGCATTTTCCTGTGTGTGTGTGTGTGTGTGTGTGTGTGTGTTCAGACCTGATTGGTTGAAGCTGAGTTTAATTCCCTTTCCATCAAATAAACCTTAAACCACTTCACTGAAACATTTTTCTTTATAAACTAAATATCAGAGCTTTTAGTTTAGAGAAAAGTGTCTCTGTGAGATACGAAACAACCTTCTGTGAGTTTAACGTGTCTTCATCTGGAGCCGCAGATTCATATTAATAATGTATTTTTGCAATTTTAACTACACGGATGATTTTATTTATTCAGTCTAACGACATGTTCCTGCTAACGAGGACACATTTACCCCTTGCATGTGAAACACAGAAAACACACATCAAACACACGTCAAACACATGTCATACATGTCGAACACACGTCATACATGCCGAACACACGTCATACATGCCGAACACACGTCATACACAGGTTGAACACATATCGAACACACATTAAACACACGCCGAACACACGTCAAACTTTCCTTTTACAAAGATGATGGTTCAGGATCATCATCAGTAATCAGAGAAAAGAGTTGCTACTTATAACTTGATTTCTTTTTTCTACATGACTGTTGGAAACAGGAAGTGTTGAGATGATGTCCCTAACCCTCACTAAACAAATTGATCCTTGCTGATACAGAACAGTGATCAGGCAGAACACAGACAATCTGATCTGTGCATCCACATGTGGAGACTTCTGCACATACAGACCAAAAGTTGATCACGCTCCTTCTCCTCATATAGCCCTCAGTCCTCTAACAAACTTCTTCTGTACTCTTGAATGTCAGAGCTTTCTAGTGACTCTGTCATGAGCCTATAAATGCAGAACATTAACAGCAAGCAGAATCAGCCTTTCAAGGTTTAATGTGCTTTACCAACATTAGAGCACCGTGTCCACAGAGAGAGGTTGTAAAACCTGGACCAGATTAATGTTACCTCTGTTTTAAAGGCTGTTTTTACATTTTATTCAATTTGTAAAACTAGAAAAAGAAGCTGATTCACTAATGCTAAAGATCACCTCCATCCCTCCCGTAGCACTTGTCATATTTGTCCCAGGTGAGGCGCTTCCCCCTCCCAGTTGGACTCTGCCCTCCTGTCCCGACCGCCCCTCGACCCCGCGGGTCCCTATCTGCCCCGGTATCGGCCCAAGCAAACACTGCGAGGACGCTCCTCCGCTGAATGACTCTGCTCTGATGTCAGGACTTTAACCATTGACTTAGAGGGGGAGGAGTGTGTGGTTACTGAGAGCCCCCTCCCTGTGTAAACTCAACATGTGAACTCTGGACACCTCACCCCTGCATGCATGTGGACACACACGCATGCATGCATGGACAAACATGGGTGGAAACAGATTCATGTTCTCTGTTTCCATTTATCTCCAAATGTTTCTGTCTTTGTTCAGAGCTGGAAAGAACCTGAATCTCTGCTGCTCTGTTTCTACGCTTCCTCCACAGCTATCTGACATTCAACAACCAGCTCCTAAAATCTAACATGCTGTTGCTGTGGAAAAGCTACTCGAACAGATGATTTGTTTCAGAAATATTTTACTGTCAACAGATAACTAATTTCAAATACAGCACTTGTCTATTAACGGAGCATGTTTACTTGGTAATTGGAGTGCTACTAAATCCTTTTCATTAATTCATATCCACATTCTGTGCACCTATAATGTGAATACTGTTCTTGTATTGCTGATAAAAAGACAAAGTTAAACACTGATAAGTTTTCCCATTTTGTTAAAGGAAAAAGTAGCCTGCTGAAACAATACATCAGGGTATTTAAAAAGAATTTCTGGCCTCCATACCAATATTTATGAAAGTATCATGTTGTATCTTAAACTAACTGTCAGGTGTTCACTTAGAGACGATAACGGACCCTCAGGTGTCCACGTAGAGACGATAACTAGAGAATGCACCACACTTTACACCGGTGAACATCCAGGGATTGGACATAGAGGTGGTGCAGAGTTACAAATTCCTGGGTGTTCACCTGAACAATAAACTGGACTGGACTGACAATACCCATGCTCTCTACAAGAAGGGCCAGAGCCGTCTCCACCTGCTGAGGAGGCTGAGGTCCTTCGGAGTATGCAGAGCTCTCCTTAGGACTTTTTATGACTCTGTGGTGGCCTCAGCCATCTTTTATGCTGTGGTCTGCTGGAGAGGGGGCAGCACGGACAGGGACAGGAGCAGACTCAACAGACTTATTAGAAGAGCGAGCTCTGTCCTGGACTGTCCTCTGGACTCCACAGAGGAGGTGGGTGAGAGGAGGATGTTAGCTAAGCTGACATCCATCATGGACAACACCTCTCACCCCCTACACGACACTGTGGGGTCTCTGAGCAGCTCCTTCAGCAGCAGACTGTTACACCCACGGTGTAAGAAGGAGAGGTCCCGCAGGTCTTTCATTCCTGCTGCTGTGAGACTTTACAACGCCTGCACTTGATCATGTTGTAGTCTCTTGTACATGTCTGTTTCTACTTTCTGTAAATCTGTAATTTTTTCCTGTAAATTTTTCTGTAAATATGTACACTGTTTTTTCTTTCCCTCTTTCCGCTGCTGTAGCAAGTAAATTTCCCCGTTGTGGGATTAATAAAGTATCTTATCTTATCTTATCTTATCTTATCTTATCTTAACGGACCCTCAGGTGTCCACGTAGAGAGGATAACGGACCCTCATGGGGCCAAGTAGAGACGATAACGGACCCTCAGGTGTCCACGTAGAGACGATATATTACTCTCAGGTGTCCACGTAGAGACAATAACGGACCCTCAGGTGTCCTTGTAGAGATGATATAAGACCTTCAGGTGTCCACGTAGAGACGATAACGGACCCTCAGGTGTCCTTGTAGAGACGATATAAGACCTTCAGGTGTCCACGTAGAGACGATAACGGACCCTCAGGTGTCCTTGTAGAGATGATATAAGATCTTCAGGTGTCCACGTAGAGACGATATATAACCCTCAGGTGTCCACGTAGAGACGATATAAGACCCTCAGGTGTCCACGTAGAGGCGATATAAGACCTTCAGGTGTCCATGTAGAGACGATATATAACCCTCAGGTGTCCACGTAGAGACGATATAAGACCTTCAGGTGTCCATGTAGAGACAATAACGGACCCTCAGGTGTCCTTGTAGAGACGATATATAACTCTCAGGTGTCCACGTAGAGACGATAATGGACCCTCAGGTGTCCTTGTACAGACGATATAAGACCTTCAGGTGTCCACGTAGAGACGATATATAACCCTTAGGTGTCCATGTAGAGATGATAATGGACCCTCAGGTTTCCTTGTAGAGACGATATAAGACCTTCAGGTGTCCACGTAGAGACGATATATAACCCTTAGGTGTCCACGTAGAGACGATACCGGACCCTCAGGTGTCCTTGTAGAGACAGTATAAGACCTTCAGGTGTCTACGTAGAGACGATATATAACCCTCAGGTGTCCACGTAGAGACGATATATAACCCTCAGGTGTCTACGTAGAGACGATAAAAGACCTTCAGGTGTCCATGTAGAGACGATATATAACCCTCAGGTGTCCATGTAGAGACAATATATAACCCTCAGGTGTCCACATAGAGACGATAACGGACCCTCAGGTGTCCTTGTAGAGACGATATAAGACCTTCAGGTGTCCACGTAGAGACGATAATGGACCCTCAGGTGTCCATGTAGAGACGATATATAACCCTCAGGTGTCCACGTAGAGGCGATAACGGACCCTCAGGTGTCCTTGTAGAGACGCTATAAGACCTTCAGGTGTCCACGTAGAGACGATAATGGACCCTCAGGTGTCCATGTAGAGACGATATATAACCCTCAGGTGTCCACGTAGAGACTATAACGGACCCTCAGGTGTTCTTGTAGAGACGATAAAAGACCTTCAGGTGCCCACGTAGAGACGATAACGGACCCTCAGGTGCCCACGTAAAGATGATAACGGACCCTCAGGTGTCCATATAGAGATGATAACGAACCCTCGGGTGTCTATATAGAGATGATAACGGACCCTCAGGTGTCCATATAGAGATGATAACGAACCCTCGGGTGTCTATATAGAGATGATAACGGACCCTCAGGTGTCCATATAGAGATGATAACGAACCCTCGGGTGTCCACATAGAGATGATAACGGACGCTCAGGTCTCTATATAGAGATGATAACGGACCCTCAGGTGTCAACGTAGAGACGATAACAGACCCTCAGGTGTTCTTGTAGAGACGATATAAGACCTTCAGGTGCCCACGTAGAGACGATAACGGACCCTCAGGTGCCCACGTAGAGATGATAACGGACCCTCAGGTGTCCATATAGAGATGATAACAAACCCTCGGGTGTCCACATAGAGACAGAATGGTCTCCATACTTTTTCCTATAAAGTTCAACATGTTTACGTAAAAACATAAAAACGTGGCTCTACTTACACCTGGAAAAATATGATATCTCATTGGTCTTCCTCCCTTGCAGAGGTCAGAGGTCAACCTGCAGTGAAAGTAGCAGCCATGTTTAAGGTTAACACAGAGTTAATGGAGTCTTTAGAGCAGCAGAGGAATGTGAGTCTGTGCTTTTTTCAACTGTACACGCCTCAGAAATGAAACAGGAATTTTCCTCAGGGCAGTTATCTTATCAGTGTTTACTGTAAGCACCATCTAGTTTTGTCTGTTGACTTTAGCAGATTGAGTCGAGCTGTCGGCTGAGTGCCAGCAGGCTGTAGTGCGTTTCCAAATTGGCATGGAGTGCTTTGAAAAGATGGATATTAAAACGACAGAATTCCTCCACATCTCCTCATCTGATCTGGGATCCAGTGTTAGATTTGGCTCTCAGTGGGCAGATTAAAACAGGAGGGATTACTAACAACCTCCAGTTTCTTGAAGGAATACTTCATCTAATATATTATTTATATGTCAGTTACTCAATCATCCAATTCTCAAATCATAGACAAAAAGTTCACATGAATTTTTTACACAGATGTTTCTGCAACAATAACATTGAACTGAAATTCATAAATACATGCTCTGATGGAGCATGTTTACAAAGTAACATTTAAAGGACTCGTATCCTGCACATGTCCAGCTCTGTATTTATATTCTGTCTCTACTGGAATATGTCTGCATGGTTTCCAGTTAAAACCTCCTTATTGATCTCATCCTGGTCCTTTATGCAGCCCCGGCTACACAGGCTACATAAACAAACTATAGTAGCAGGATTTCACTTCTGTTTCTTCTTCTTCTCACATCCATCCGTACATGTTTGAGCTGAATCACATCTGAAATATGAGAGTGAACAATGTGACAACACATGGAAACACCTTAGCAACCACCTTAGCAACCATGTGGCTAAAGTTTTCCCTTGAATTTGCTAGCTCAACTGTCACATATACATATGCTTAATGAAGATTCGTGTTATTGAATGAAGAAGCATTTTTTTCTCTCTTTTGTTAACATCATTTAATAGTTATTCACTTCTAAATTATCATCTTTTATTCCACTATTATTACCAGACTTCTACCACCGCTGCTGCAGCTGTTCTGCTGTGTTTACTTCTGTTATAACTATTAAAGTCAGTACAAAACAGAAGCAACACAAAAACATAAAAATACAACACAAATTCAGACAGACTGCCAAATCCAGAATACCACTGCTGGAGAAAAAAACCTCATATCCAGAACATCTAAATGTTCAGGCTTGTTCGGTTAACCACCGTCCACTTGCAGGGTTTTAAATGTGCCAAGAGTCTCACAAACGTTGTGCAGAAAAAGATGGACGGACGCGTCCAGCAGGAGACGCATCCAGCAGGAGACTTCAGAGCTGGTTTCTAGTCCTCTCGTTAAGTGTTGTTTCTGTTCATCTGTCAGCTCGGCATCAAAACCTGAAAATCAGAATGACGGAAAGACCACAGAAACATATTTCAAATGTATTCTCTAATCAGGTCTTTCACACATGATGTTGTAACTCTACTGAGCTGCAGATTCATGGTGATTATTTCATTTGTTGTAATTTATTTGATGACCAGATCGACTCAGACCTGGTTCAGGAGTGGAGGTGGAGCATGCAGCCTCCCACAGCTCATTATCAGGGTGCCAAAAACAGTTTTGGCAATGTTGTCCTATCTCATTAAATTGTGTGCAGGACTTCCAACTTTTTTTATCCAGAGATACTCTTCTCCAAAAATGTCCTGCATCTAAATTGCACTGGGAACAACAGGAATGATCGTTTTGATGAAAAATATCTTTTGAATGCTGCAGATCAGATGGAAATATTTGTTAATTTTTGTGCTGGGAATGAACTCAGGCCTTTCCTTCCAAGAATGAATTTTAAAAATGAGTATCAGGGTTTCAACATGTTTAAAGACTCACTCAACACGTTGATCTTCACATTCAAGGAATCAGCAGAAGAAAAACAGGAGTACAGTTACGCGGTTTTCTTCGGCAGCTCGCTCTCATTACGTGTCATTATGTGTGATGGGCAGCTGACATGAGCACCGAGTTCAACCATCGCTCAGTCCAAAACCACAGAAGAAGAACAGGCGGTTCAACCTGTGGAGACACAGAGCTTCATGTCTCTTCAAACTCTCCAGAATCAGAGTCTGATATTTTTGAATCAGCAGTGAAGCTCACTGATTGGATGTTTCTTACTAAAATACACCTTAGGAGTTGCAGTTGACTTCTCTCCTTCAGTTTTTATGTTGACAGGCTCGAAGCTTCAATTTGTATTATCACGTGTCCGTGTTGAGTATGCTCAGTAGAGTCCTTCTCCAGCTCCACCTCCCGCTATATTATATATATACAGTAGTCTATATATTATATTATATTATATTATATTATATTATATTATATTATATTATATTATATTATATACAGTAGTCTATATATTATATTATATTATATTATATTATATTATATTATATTATATTATATTATATTATATATATACAGTAGTCTATATATTATATTATATTATATTATATTATATTATATTATATTATATTATATTACTCCATTTTGTAACCTGGCTCAGTGGTAAGAGGTAAACCTCATTATTCCACATTGAACTTTGTTTATTTGAGAGTACATTAATTAATTAATACCTATTGATGTATCATATTGGTTGATGTAGTGAAAGAGGACATGAAGGTAGTTGGTGTGAGAGAAGAAGAAGAAGAAGAAGACAGGGTTAGATGGAGGCACCTGATTTACTGTGGAAACACCTGAAGGGAAAGAAGAAGAAGAAGAAGATATATCATATTAGTCAATGGTTGATTCATCTGAAATAGTAATAGTAAAGTGCATCTTAAATTCCACCTCTGTAACTCTGAAAGTGTCTCAACATCCTGTTTCTGTAGAAACTTCTCAAAATATGGAAGAAAGTTGCTCTGAGAAACCTTTTTGTTGTTTAACAGCTGCAAAAATGCAAAAGCATGCAGAAGGAGTATTGTGGTAAACACAGAACAAACCCTGGACCCAATCATCTTAATAGATGCACTGATACATCTTTATTAAAACATCTTCAGCAACCCACAGACGACCAAACTATTGTCTTGAAACCTCTGACTGACACTGAGCACAGTGAGAAAACACACAGTGACCTCAGTGCTCCAATCAAATCCTGACAGAAACAGACTTTTCCCTCAAACTAAATAAGACAGCTTTTCTTTCTCTCTCCTTCCTGCGTCTCTTCGTGGGAACTTCGTGTGTTTGGTTTTAGAGTCAAACTGCTTACTCATGACCCATTTACCGCAGTGACCTGTCAGCCTTGCTGCATGCTGGGATGCTTTGGAGAAGCTGCACTGCTGCAGTCAAAGTCAGCTTCCTCATTTCTGTGAAGAAGTGTTGCATCATCTTCACATAGAGAGACGAGAGAAAACACAGGACAGACGAGCCAGGTCGTACCTGCGTGATGTCACGCAGGTGAATCAGAGTCAACATGATGCTGTTCTTTAAATAATTAAAGGTAAATGCGCTCTTTCACACAGAAACATGTGAAACATGGTGATCAAGGAATGATGTCATCAGGCGGAACAGCCAGTCACACGCCACTTCGGACGCCTTTTTTTGTTTACGTTGTTGTTTCAAATGACGTCACGCAGGTAGTGTAAGGCGGCAAGCTGTGATTGGTGCTGAAGTGACACAAAGACATCTTATCAGACAAAAACATCCCGTATGAACCTGGACTGAAGAGCTGTTGGACAACGTTCGTACGTCACTGGCCGAACACTGAGGAAGAGAAGGACGATTTCCTTCCTTCAAAACCCTCTAAAGCCCTTCAGCCTTCAGCACTTTGTTGATTGTTTTACTACTTTCTTAGTGTTTATGATGCTTCTTATGCACTTGTTATTTATTGACACTTGAAGTCGTGAAAATTCCACCAACTCGAATTTGAGGAGGCGGGGCATCTGGCTGAAGGTCACTTCCTGTCTGTGTGGCGACGGAGCCAGGTTAGGGTTAGGAGCGGTCATTTTGAGCTTCTGACTCATATTTGAATTCATTTTCAGCTCATGCAATGTAGTCAGAAGGCTGAGTTGTTTTCTTTCTTTTCAGTTATTCAGTCTTTCTTTTTCCCTTTTTAAGTAGGTGTGTTATAATTAAATGTAAATACAGTATTTTTTTAAAACTTACCCCTACTTCCTTTCTTCTCCTCCAGTTCTCTGGATGTTTTCCCTCCCCGTCGGCTGCCAGAGGCGTTGCAGGAACAGAAATGAGCCGTGCAGTGAGCTGAGCAGGCGCTGCTCATAACACTGTGAATGATTAACGCTGAATATCAGTCTGCAGAAACACTCGCAGAGTTGCACTTATCAGATTCAGGTACGAGCTGAACTCAAATACTCCACATTTATTCACCCGCTCAGCTCGCAGCTTGTGTTGGAGAAGCACCAATCACGTTCTGCACAGAGCACCAACACGCTGTTTACTCAGTCTGGCTGCCATGAAACCAAATCTGTGGAAAAAATCTGATGAATAACAGGAAAAAAAAGAAATGTGTAGAGAAGGATAATTAAGAAAATGAAAAAGATCAGTATCAAGGCATCATCCTGGAGACGTCACATGTATTAATGATGCATAATATACCAATAAACTGTAAATAAACATCTCAACACACTTCAGACCAGCAGACATGATTTTATCAATAAGTTCTGCAAATTAACCAACAACATTAAACCTACAGGCTGAGTAAACATGAAGAACAATGTGAACATGAATTTCAGTTAAAACCTGTGTTATGTTTGGATGGAAATCTGACTACAGGCTGACTTCTTCTCCATAGCAACAGCAGCTGAATTACACGTAGGAACAGAAAACATCACTGTAGTCCAGAGTTTGTATTGAAGGAAATGTCACAGCATAGTGAGATGTTAGGGATTCTTGTGTCTTCCTGTTTTATTTTGAAATTCTCCTTGTTTCAGGTCACTGGCCCCTCCCATGTGTGTCACCTGTCTCTGTGATCCCTGATTGTCTCCACCTGTTCCCCATTAACCAATCTATGTGTTTATATAAGTTCTGTGTTCCCCTTTGTGTGTTTTGTCTCCTGATCGATACCCAAGCTGTTTCTTCACTGTGTTTTGTAAGTTTTTGTCCTGCCTCGAATGAGATTTTCTGTTGATTCTCTGGTTTTGCCTTTCGTACAGTTTTGTCTGATCGTAGTGAGATAATTTTTTATAGCTTTTTGATTTTTTTCTTTTTCCTGTTAAGTGACTTTTGATAGTTTCCTTTTTGTATTACAGCATATGATTGTTTTATAGCCTTTTGATTTCATTAGTTTTGTAAACTATTGTGGAGTTTTTGTCCTCCCTTGGAGTGTTTTTTAAATCGGCTCATTGAAACCTTTGTGATTGAGTCCTGTTTGAGTCCCGGCCTGAATGGAAACACTTGATGTGAATGCAGAATGAGGAAAGATACACTTCACAGCTACATGTGTAAATCAGTTGAGCTGAACCTGAAATATGGTTCATGGTGTGACATCATCAGCATGACTCCATGATGGCGGAGCGTCCTCTCTACATGCCTGTTTGTCTTTGTTCTGCCATAAATGTGGAATGTGGTGTTTTATTGGGAGAAGCCACAGATGTTGAGCTCTGACTGTTATCTTTCTACTCTGACTACTTATGAAGCAGCCATAAACAGGATGACGATGTAAGTGTATCTTACGGGGAGGATTTTAATGTTTAAACATTTTCTCCTATATAATGAACGTCCTCTGGAGAGCAGGAATTGGATCAGGACATGGCATAATCATTGACCAGTAGATTTTGATATTGTGTAGTTTGTGGCCTGAGCAGAGGTCTAATCAGCCCAAATAAATGAAAACACCTGTGTAGGTATGCAGGACCTTTAATGGAAATTAAAAACTGATGTTAAAATATTTAAGGGTTTCATCAGTGCTGTTCCCATGGTTACCTGCATGATTAAGGACTTATATCCTGCACATGCATGTCCAGCTCTGTATTTCTATTGTGTCTCTACTGGAATATCTCTGCATGGTTTCCAGTTAAAACCTCCTCATTGATCTTATCCTGGTCCTTTATGCAGCCCCTCAGTTCAGCCTCTGTCTGAAACAGGACGTTTTAGCTCCTGTCTCTTTAAGGCCCGCCTCCTGATGAGCCCGCTCTGTTCTGATTGGTCAGCTTCAGGACGCATCCTCATAAACAAACTATAGTAGCAGGATTTCACTTCTGTTTCTTCTTCTTTACTCCAAATGTCAACTTCTCACATCCATCCGTACATGTTGGAGCTGAATCACATCTGAAATATCAGAGTGAACAACGTGACAACACACGGAAACACCTTAGCAACCACCTTAGCAACAACCTAAGGCTACAACAGAGATGGCTGTCGATGAGCATGTGCAATGAACTGACGCTGACTGAGCTTTGATCTGAAACAGAGCTTAAACCTGTTGACCTGAACTATGAGTTGTTACTGCGATTAACTGGTTTCATAAAGCACCTAAACTGTGTGCATGACAGACGGACACTTCTTGCTCTCCCATAATGCCTTGCAGGGTTTGGTGGCTTCTGTTAATGAACACTGATGTCCAGAGAATCAAACACCACAAACCTTCAGACTGTCAGAGATTCACCTCCAGTTATCTCTCTGAGCATCAAAGCTATAATGAATCAGGAGAGAAGAAAACAAACGGCGGCTCCAAACCCAGAGGAAGGTGTGACGATCAAAGTCGTGATCCTCAGAAATATGCTGAGTCTTCTCAAAACGCGCCGGGACGAGAGGAACTGATCCTTGGCATTAAAACAAATCTCATATGTTGTAGCTGACGGCGCTTTTACAATTAATCTCCTCCTGACGGGCTCGTAAAACTCGCTCCAAAATATCTGAGACACAGAACAAACAGTTCCCTCCAAGCAGCGCTAACGTTGCTCATAGTTTCACTCAGAGCCAATAAATGCCAACCACCTCAGAGGCAGCAAGAGTATAAACGGGGAGATATATTTCCCCTCTTTGTCTGAGGCTGGCAGCGAGGCCTCCCAACATAAATTGCAAATAATCTTAGTATCAGAGAGGATTCAATTCTGCTGGGTCACACAGAGAAAATAAAAAAGAACTGGCTCTGAATCTAAGAATCTGTGATGTGCTTTCTCTTGTGTGAATAAGCTGTTCCTGAAGGACTGAGCTGAGCTTTTAACAGGCAGCAGTGCCGACAACTTACTCTAAAAGTTGGTATCATTGTTTGACACTGTACACATACTGTAGGTCTGTCTTGGCATGTACTGTAAATACAACAATACACACATTATATGTAAAAACTCGTCTTTCTGCTCAGAATTACATCACCAGGTTCACTAAGTCTGTTTACATTTTGCTTTTACTGATGCACCAAGCTGAAAACATTGATTCAATTTATGTGCAGATTGAAAACAGGTGAATGGAAACAAACCATGTAATGGTCTCCACATTACACGATACATACAGTACTCATACATACAGTACTCATACAGTACAGTACTGACTACGTCACCAAGCTGACAGAAGCTATGTACACGCTATACTATAATTATATACGGAGGTGGTATAGTGATCTTGATGTAGTTAAAGTACTGCAGTAACAGTACATAAGTACTGTGATCTTGATGTAGTTAAAGTACTGCAGTAACAGTACATAAGTATAGTGATCTTGATGTAGTTAAAGTACTGCAGTAACAGTACATAAGTACTGTGATCTTGATGTAGTTAAAGTACTGCAGTAACAGTACATAAGTATAGTGATCTTGATGTAGTTAAAGTACTGCAGTATCAGTACATAAGTACTGTGATCTTGATGTAGTTAAAGTATTGCAGTATCAGTAGTGACTGATATATTATTATATATGACATCATTATATTATTAATACTGAAGCATCAGTGTTAGAGCAGCATGTTACTGTTGTAGCTGCTGGAGGTGGAGCTAGTTTCAACTACTTTATATACAGTTAGATAGTTTAGTCCAGTGGTTCCCAACCTAGGGGTCGGGGCCCTCCAAAGGGTCACCAGATAAATCTGAGGGGTCGTGAGATGATTAATGGGAGAGGAAAGAAGAAGAAACAAAGTTCTGATACACAAATCTGTTTTCAGCTTTTGGACTTTTTCTCTCATCTTTGATTTTTGCTGAAATATTGGATCATTTGAACATTTATTGAAATGAAACCATGTGAGAAGTTTAGAGGTAAAAATCACTATTTGGTGGAGCTGTTAACAACTCATAGACATCTGAAATGTGACCCGACTACACACTGCTTTTAGTAAGACGTCAAAAGACTAAAAGGTTGAAACCACTGGTTTCATCTTTAACAATGTGTTGGATTTTAAAAGCTTCTTATATTATCCATTGAGTCAAATCTGCATCTGAACAGTAACTAAAGCTGTCAGATAAATGTAGTGGAGTAGAAAGTACTAGATGTACCTCTGACATGTAGAAAGTACTAGATTTACCTCTGACATGTAGAAAGTACTAGATGTACCTCTGACATGTAGAAAGTACTAGATTTACCTCTGACATGTAGAAAGTACTAGATTTACCTCTGACATGTAGAAAGTACTAGATGTACCTCTGACATGTAGAAAGTACTAGATTTACCTCTGACGTGTAGAAAGTACTAGATTTACCTCTGACATGTAGAAAGTACTAGATTTACCTCTGACATGTAGAAAGTACTAGATGTACCTCTGACGTGTAGAAAGTACTAGATTTACCTCTGACGTGTAGAAAGTACTAGATTTACCTCTGACATGTAGAAAGTACTAGATTTACCTCTGACATGTAGAAAGTACTAGATTTACCTCTGACATGTAGTAGAGTAGAAAGTATGAAGTAGCATCAAATGGAAAAATTGAAGTCAAGTAGCACCAAACTGTACTTGAGTAAATGTACTCCGTCACTTTCCAGCACCTCGTGTGTTAAATTGAACCACTGACAGAAGGAACTAAGTTCAGCCATTTTACAAACATCTTCTGAGAATTTGATTGGCTCAAAGGTCAGACCCATAAAGTAACACCTCTACGGTGTGTTTACGCTGCTCTCTGTCTGAATCTAGACGTGTCTTTCAGTTATTGTTTTAGATTGGTTATATTATTTTTTTATGTTTTTATTTATAGAGCTACTGGGCTGTTTTGAGTCTTAATTTGTCTCTAGGATGACTGTATTATAAAAATGTATTTATGATTTATAACAGTAGTGTTTCATTTTGAGACATATTTTATCTTTAATCTTCGTCTGTACTCGTCTTGGTCACGACGCACTTAAAAAGATTTTTAATCTTAATGAGGATTTTTTTTGTTAAATACTTGAATTTTAATCAAATAAAAATAAAGTGAATAGAGCAGGCTTTAATTAAAACTGTAGAGTGAAGTTGAGATATTACACTGATACAGATGCTTTTATTAGAAAAGATCCAGCTTTATGTATTAATAAGTGTCCTTTAAATAAAATGCAGCATGCAGATGTATGTATAGATGATGCATGTTCAGTAACATGCTGTCTGGCTGCAGGCTTCTACACTGAGGTGACCAGTGTTCACGGATCCTCAAACCTGGGTGAAAGTCCTGTGAAGTGTCTTTTCAAAGTCCATGTGACTGCATGAGGACGTCTCTTCTTTTCTATCGGAGAACAAACACAGAGAGCACTAACTGGCCTTTCAGCTCGGCGTGGACGCTGAGTAAAGTGCTGCTCAGTCAACTCATGTCAATGAAAAGAGCCAGTTAATCTTTAAACACAGGTCAAACAGAAAAAGTGGATAGCCAAATAGAGCAGATAGATAGATATGGCCGCTGACACACTCTCCACACAACATGTTAATGAAACGAAAGCACTTTGAGACTGCAAACACTGACAAGCTGAAAATAACCACTCGTTCTCTTCGGCTGGAGACATTTACTAAGAGTAAATGAGGACATTCAGAGAAAGCTTTCTTTCTTACATTTGAGCTGAATTTATGGCTGTCGACTTGACTTTAATGTGCGTCTCATCATTTTCAATCTGCCTCACTTTAGGCTGCATCAGTGACCTCCTCACAGTTAATGTTCCTAACAGATCGCTGCTGACGCTCCCACATGAACTAAAGCCTACAGACTCTGGATGAAGGCAAACAACATGTGAAGGTCGGGTATAAGACAATAACTGTGAACTTAAAGCTCATTCAAACTGTCGGTATTTTTAACTAGTTTAATAGGATAGATTCTGACTTATTGTTGTTTAGGAGTTAAACTTAAAACTGCTTCACGTAACTCAAACAGCTTTGTATTGTGTTGCATATTGTGATATATAGTGGAGTTAGCATGCTAACCAGGTCGCCTGGGCCCATCCTGTCTCATAGTACCACTTGTACATTGAGAGGTGATAGTGAGTCACCGTAGCGACCAGTGTGCCCGCAGTGCAACAAGAGAAGAAGAAGCAGCGCTTCTTCTTCTAGGTTAGATTGAATGAAGCAAATGTTAGCACTGAATAGTCTCAGTTACTGATTCTGAATCACAAGTCAACATTTTAACCAAAAGAGAAAAGTTCAGCCCAGGCTGTGATTGGCTGTCTGTGTGTATCATTTATTTATGACTCAGCAAATAAGGAGGTCTCTGGTTGGTCAGTTCAGATAGCTGTCACGCACCTTAGGGGGGGGGGGGTCTTTAACCCCTTTTCAATAGTTGTATCCCAGACATTAGATCCCTAACGTCTGGCCTTCTACGAGACCACTCGTTAGTTACTCGATGCTAGCTGACAGAGTGCTAGCTGACTAATGTAGTGTAACGTAATTAACACTCAGTTTTCTGGTGATATGCTGCTCCCAGTTGTTTAGTATGAATCTGACAATTCTTACATATAGCATTTAATTTATGCATTATATTTAATTTACTATTGCTACTACGAACTGTTTTGACTTGTCTGATTGCGTGCTAACTGGTTTTCGTTGAGCTATGCTACAGTCTTTCCACGTAGCCACTGCAATATGGACCCCTGTGTTTAGAGGACCGAATTGCTGCTGTTAGAAAGAAGCCTGCAGACTGGGACTAGAATCAGCTGACAGCATAATAAAGTGACAGTGAATTTACTAACAGTGGATTTAGTGCGAATTTACTCTTTAATAAAGGATCTGACTGGTTCTTCCAAACCTCAGCGTTCAGCGATGGCCAACTTCATCCTAAATATGACAGCGATTTGTCAGCAGTGAAAATGAAACTCGGCTCACTCGGCCGTGTGAGAGGATTATTAACACTGAAGTCCAGCCAACAGGTTCTGGACTCAGAGAGGTTCGAGTGAGGAAGCCAACGGAGGATTTCTGGATATAAAATGGAAATAAAACAGAAAAAAGCAAAAAGAAGTTCCAGCCGCTAACAGGCTAATGTCTTCCATCCGCAGGAAGACTCTGAGGCCAACATCAGACATTCAAATCCTCTCACTCGTCCAAAAACAAAATGAAAGACCTGTGTGTCTTTACTCACACTGAGAGACCTCCAGCCAAAACCACAACATGTTGAAACAGTGTCATGGATTATCAGCTCAGCTACCATGAATACAGAGCTGTGTCAACCAGAAAGTAACAGATAACAGATAAAAAAACAGGACACTTTCTCTGCAGGAAACAAACACTGATGATGATGTTAAACTCTTGACATCAAGAAAACATCAGATAAAACATCAGTTCTGCTTCCTTACTTTCAGTGACTCAGAGAGAAGAAAGAATGAAGGGAAGAGGAAAGAATACGATGGAAAAAAGGATAGAAAGTTGGAAGAAAAATGCAAAGAAGGGACAGAAAGCAACAGGAGACAGATGAGGAGTAAAGAGGGAGGGGGTAGAGGAAGGAATAAAAAAGGATGGAAGACAAGAAGAAGAGAAGAAAGCAAAGAAGAAGGGATGAAAGAGGGAAGCCTGCAAGGGTCATCTTGATGGCATTTTAGATAACAGTACACTTTAATTACAAATTAAAGTACTGCATTCAAAATATTACATCAGTAAGTATTATTAGCTAAATGTACTTAGTACATCAAAAGTAAAGGTGCTCATACAGAATGGCTCCTTTTGGGGGTCTTATAGTTTATGTTTTTACACAAATACAATACAAACGGTACGTATATAACATACACACACACCCACATATACCCACACAGATCATTTACACATAAATAAATGTAATGCACTAAATCTGAAAACTAAACCATAGTAACAAAGCAACCACCTTCACAACAGCCAAGGCCAAAGAACCAACAGTGGTTTATGGACATGCAACGAGTCAACGTCATCTCGTCAGGAAAGTGAAAAAATGTCACAAACAAAGTTCACATGGCAGGTTGAAGCCCTGAGTTTTGACTTGCAGGCAGTGTTTCTACATTTGTTCACCTGGAGCTTTGACCATGTTTAACATGTGACATCAGAACATACATCACTAAAAGCAGGATATGCTCTTTAAGGTATTGGCCAGTCTTGAACAGGCACCACATTGGCCCATCTGTGGTTATTGGTTGGTTGATTGAACATTCATAGTTAAGAGATGCTACCTGCAGTCACTGCACCCAGCAACAAACAGCTCCAGTGCTAGCTGCTGCTAAAACCACGTCACAACATTTCTTCATCCTCAACAACATTCCACCTGTAAATCAGACAGGTACATTTTATTTTTAGGCTAGCAGTTTCCCTCTGCTTCCAGTGTTTGTGCTAAGCTAGGCTAAACACATCCTGGACATATCACACACAGATGAACAAGATGATATATTGAAACGCTGACCAGTTTTAACATTAAAATGTTTGAATGTGACCTTCTTCAGGTCTCGTCAACATTCCCGTAGCTAACATTATAATGTTGTGATGATGCATTTACATGTTAAATGTTTACATATTTCATGTAGGATCATTCATATTTCAGTCAGTCAGTCACACCATCAGCAACATCTGGAATTCATCATCAGTCTCCAGGCAGATTCTCTGCTAGCGGCTGCTTTCTATCAACCTGCTTCTTCCACATTTCTTATGTTTACTTGTTTTTATGTTGTTGTTGTTATTTTCTACATTTCTTGGCTGAAATCAAACACTGCAGATGACTTGTTGATTTGTTATGTTCTGTTGTCACATATGATCCTCACTTTTATGGAATTAGATTTGAAAACATTTCTCTGCTCGGATATTTGTTCTTGTTGTGTGTTACGTGTGAAAGAAATGAGTTAACATACAACCTACATACATGAAAACGATATGGAACAGTGTTTCTCAAAGCCCAGGACGACGTCCTCCAGTGTCCCCAAACATATCCAGTTTACTGTCATAGAGGCCTAAAAAACCAGAACATATTCACATTTAAGAATCAGACAATTTGATTAATTATCAAAATAGTTGCCAAATAATTAAATAGTTGGAAACTAATCAATTAATCGATTAAGCTTTGAAACCCTGTGAAACAGATTAATATAATAAATCCACATTAGTGAACTGAAAACACAAACATCTTCTGTTGTTAGCGTTTGACTTTGTTGTTAACTGACAAACAAACAAACAAACAAACAGAAAATCAAATACAACAGGCTAATCTTTACCAGCAGACTGTTACCTGTAAACGTTGGATCCTGTTTTCTTTTTATTAATATTAGCGTAACTTTATTTGCCAGGAATACCTGAACATTTCCTTTCTTGGCTTTTTATTTGACATGCAGCAGATTTTTAAAATTCCAATAAAATATATTTATGTTTGTGGTCTTAACGTGACAAAATGTGGAAAAGTTCAAGACATATGAATACTTTTCAAGCCAAACACACTGCTAGTCATTGTATATAATCACCCTCAGTTAACAGTTGAGTGTGTTAATATTACTATAACTTTTGCACATGACGGTTTTACTCATTCATTTCTCGGTTTTGTCATTTTTTCTTTCGAACATCCAAATGCAGAATAAACGTCAGGACATCGGACTCACACACTCGATATGGAGGCACCTCGGTCTCTGGTTGATATAGTAAAACGTTTTAATCCAGTTGGACCTCTGAGCACTACAGGCTAGGAAACACACTGTTCTCACAGATCAATGACTCCATAAAGTTTCTTCACTGTAGAAACCTCGTCATAAGAAGCTTTTCTACTGTATGCATCACATCCTCGTAAAGCATCATTTTGATTTTAACTGATTCAAATTTGATTTTAAATATTGATAAATAGCTTCTTGATGTCATCTGTACCTCCAGCGTTGCTCAGCAGTTTGAGGACTTTTTGAAATAAATCACAGGAAATGCTTGAAATGAAATGAAATTAATAAAGAAATTTCACCATCGTTAATGATTAATGGTCACAATTACTCTGTAATAATAAAATATAATAAAATACCTGCAATATAAATTTAAGTTTCCAGTTTCCTAACTTCACCTCTGGTTCCCTTTGAAACTACAGTACACATATGTATCACCACTCCGTTATATATATAATATAAAATATTACTTTTTAACCTGGGTTACAGTATTACGGTGTATGTAGCAGACCGTGTTATTGACTGAAGTGTCTCTGCTGTATATTTCTGTCAGTGTTGACGTTCATTGTTTGTCTTAGTGGAGCGTTTCGATGCTTCAGGAGTCGGTAGAGAGCAGAAACACCAGCAGAGAGTGAATATTGGACTCAGATTCACCAGCTGGACACAAACACGACTCCACATGATGATGATGATGCTGGATGTGGAAGTAAACAACTGTTTACTAACAAGTTCAACACATCAACAATGAAGCTTAAAGCGATGTTTCTTCAGTCTGGCGCCCCCGTGAGCGCCCCCTATCAGCTGCCTGAAGAAATCAACTTCAACGAAATTAAACAGAAATGTGACATTGAAGAAGATGAAGACACAACAGAATCTGATAAAAACAAGCTCTTTTATTATAGTACTTCTGATGTTTTGGTATTTCATATATATGTAACCATATATATATATTATGTGTGTGTGTGTTTGTTTATTTTACAATTGGGACATTAACTTTGAAACAAACATCAGAGTTTGTAAAAAACAAAACAAAAACAAAAGTGCTCCCTTTTCCCTCGCTGACACAAATCATTGTCTTTAAAAATCACAACAGACAAACGAGACGATCAGCAAAAGGTCAAAGGTCATCTCTGAGGATCAGAAGGCACTCAGTGTGTGTGTGATGATTCAACAGTGGAAAATAGGAAGAGATGTGTTGCATAGAAACCCTTTTCACATTTTGTTTTTGTTTGTTTTTTTGGAATCATTTACAGATAAATACATGTATGTAGAGCGAGGCGTGTTCTTTGTTTTCTTTTCAGATCAGTACCCATGAGTCAAAGACAAATGTGCTTCATTTGACAACAAATAGTGCACAAGACAGACTGCTTTCTCTTCTGAAAACCACACACCTCCAAATCTGCAGCCAAACGTGTGAAAAGTCTTGTGAAGCTCAGAAAGCTCTTTCCAAACCGTCCTCGGCGTGCGGCGTCACCTCTGAGCCTCCAACAGACGTGTCCCGGCAGGTTTGGAGATACATGGTTTTCAGTGGACAGTGACACGTGAAGCAGGTACCAGTCTGTTTTCACTTTGGCATTTAAATCACACCATCAGATGCAGAGCTGCAACTCCAACAGGATTACCGTTCACACAGACACAGTATCAGGTGAAAAACTCTCAGACATCAGAGCAAATATAATTATTCAAACATTTGAGATGATTTTGTTTCTATAAACAGGTCTGAAAGCATGAACATCTGCTCAAAGTGGAGATACAACAACACGGAGATGTGATGGTGGTTCACAGCTGTCGTGTGTCGTGGTGAATAAATAGTTAAATTTGACCAATACCTGCAGCAGAAATACTCGGGAACAGATATTATTTTTGAAAATTACAGGATTTCAAAGATTTAACAGGAAAGTTTCTATCATGTGATCAGTGGTGTAGAGACAATGCTCCTTATTAGTGGACAGCTCTCAAACCTGTGACACGTACCAGAGTGGCCCAACAGCCCTGCACCTTATTCATCCACAAATCCAAACATTACTGCCTCTGCAGGAAGAGAATAACATACATAGATGAACATACAGTTTAGCCTACATGCAAGCAGCGTGCACTTTGCATTTCATAGCTCTATAAAGACAAGTTGTAGTTCATCAGGACGATATGGAGATGTATAAAACAATTAAAGAAAACATGCACAACAGGCTGATTGGATCATGGCCACCATGCCCTACCTTAGCTGCACTGATATGTGAGTTGAGTGTGTCATGGCACACAGTCTGTACGGAAATAAGGCACAAAACAACCAGTCCTCTGTTGTGTGGATCTGCAGGGAGAACGAGCTTATCGGCTTTCACACAAAAAGTTCATAAAGGCACATGATCACTGCAAAAACACTGAAGTCTGAATCTGTCTTTGAATGGGAGAGTCTGGTTTTGATCCCGATGAGCTGATTGGTCACATGGTTTCCAGGAAAATTAACTTGTCTAAAGAATTTTCTCACCACTCTGGCTGCAAAGTCTGGATTGATTTATTCACTTCAGAGAAATTCAAGTTTCAGGACTCAGTTAAAGAGGAAGTTCTTAGTTAAGACGGATATTTTTGCAGTGAGCAGCTCAGCTGCCTCCGTGTCCTCACAGCTCTCAGTCCGTCCGCACACATGAAGAGATGTAGAACCGTTTGTGAGTATAAATCCAGCATGCTCCGGTCCGGTCCGGTCCGGTGCAGTAGTCTCTCAGCTGCCCAGTGGTTTGAAGGACCCGTCGGGCAGCTGCCTGAAGATGCCCCGTAACGTGTCCAGCTCTCGGGTCAGGTGCTCCACTCTCCGCCTCAGTCTGTCGTTGTCGGTGGTCAGCTCCACCACCTTCTGTTGCGTCTCCATGTTGCGCATCTTGGCCTTGTCCCTGCTCTTGCGCACGGCCACGTTGTTGCGCTCGCGCCGCAGCCGGTACTCCGGGCTGCTCTTGTCGACGTGCTTCTTGGGCTTCCCGCCTCCCCTCTGGTCCAGCAGCTTCAGGCCGCCCTGCTGCGGGTGCTGGTGGGGGTGCTGGTGCGGGCTCGGCACCGGTGTGGGCGGGGGGGTAGGGTGGCCCGGCTGGAGGTGCATGGTGGTCTGTGCGCAGTGCGCGATCTGGTACTGGAGGTGCGGCATCTGCGGCTGCGGCTGCTGCTGCTGGGGATGCTGGGGGTACTGCTGCGGGTGAGGGTGGTGGTAGGTGGGAGGCATGGCCGGGTTCAGGTCCTCCTCGTCCCGGGGCTCCTGCTTAATGGCCACCGGTCGGATCCGCGGCGGGTTGTGCTCGTACAGCGGCTCGAGCTTGGACTCCATGTAGTTGGACATGTAGAGCTGCTGGGGCCCCGGGCCGCACGACACTGGGTCGTACTCTCCGCTCATCATCTTCAGCTTGTCCTGCCGGGAGCTGTGGTGGAACAGGTCGGCCAGGAAGTCGTCGTTGAAGGCTGACGGGTCGATGTAGGCGCTCAGGTCGATGGAGGTCTCGTTGTCTCCGATCTCACCACCGAGCTCTGCCGGGTCTCTGTAGCCGGAGGAGGGCTGCTGGCCGTGGGGCAGACTGTTCATTAGTGGCCGGGGCGCGACCTCGTACAGGTTAGAGAGCTCCATAGAGAATCTAAACCCGGGCATGCATGGCGAGGAGCTCCGGGAATCCAGTTTGGAGAAAGTTGGGTTCGGTTGGCTGTCTGGTCCTCAGGTGAGAGGGGGGTCACACAGCTGGAGACATGCGCGGAAGGAAGGAAGGAAGGAGGCTGCGGAGGCTGCGGAGGCTCGGGGACAGTGAACGGGGTCAATTCTGCTCCGGAGAGAAGCGCAGCAGCAGCTCTGATTCCTCCAGCTCAGTAAACTCTGAGCTGTCAAACTGCGATTATATAGCAGGAGGGAGTGGGCGGGCACACACACACACACACACACACACACACACACACACTCCGATGTAACCCGCTGCCACTGTACAGAAACAAACCAGAGTCTCTGTTTGGAAATCAAACTCCTTTCAAGATGATTTTCATATTAAACACGATAAACATGAGTCACAAACAGTTTTGACTCAGTCTGAGCTGCAGTTTGCTGCCTTCTTCCTCCACAGAAAACACGAATATTAATGTGTGTCTATCTATAAACCTCTCAGTCTGCAGCACAGATCGATGCATCTGCAAGTTATTACATTCATGAGCAGCTTTATCAATACGTCCATGTCACGTGTATCTGATGTTTATGTGCATATCTGAATAAATATTATCGGGATTTTTCTGCTAAAAATATGCTTGGTGTATTAGACCTATAATCAAAACAGCTTATCAATGGCCTTATAATAATAATATTAATAATAATAATAATAATAATAATAATAATAAACACATACATTTATGTTAAAACAAAAGTGTTTAGTAATTAAAATGTTTACATTTAAAAAGACACTTTTGTTAATATAAATGAAAAAGATAATAGAACAATGGATTGTTTCCTTTACTTATATCTTAGATGTGAAGGGTCATGTCAGGGCTGAGAGGTTACTGAGGAGAGCCAGATCCTGGACTGGAGCGCCCCCTGTCGACCCAGAACCCGGCAGAGACACCAGCCGTTTGTGCGGAAGTGCCCTTTCTCCAAAGTCTAAATGTCTTCACTTCAAAAAGTTTTTTATTTGTCTGCAGTTCACAAATTAATCACAAATATCATTTTTTATTTGATCAACAAACTGTCTGATGATCCTAATGAAGCTTTCTAAGCTTTATTAAACACGGCATCCAAAAATCATATTCATCAGTCATCAATGATTCATAACATATAACATATATATACATCAATCTGAATGTGTACTGTTGCATGTAAAGTAGATGTGAAGCTTCTCTGAGGCTTCATCAGTGTGAGTTAGTCATATCAAGTGGATATCTGACACATTTACAGTCTGTTTAGCATCAAATTCCCTCTTTGTGTTTCCCTGTTGAGCTGTGGTGGAAGTATAGGAACACAAAAAGGGACTTTGGAACCGGTGGAAAACTGTGAACTTGCCCTTTAAGATGTCTGCATAATTTTGGCCATTTTTCTTTAACAGTGAGATTGAAGGGTAATTGAGTAGACTTTATTTTGTGGATTTTCCAGGAGTCATGGGAACATTGGAAGATGTTCTGATCAGTGAAGATATCAGTCGGACCTACAGCTCCTGAAAAGGTTGAAATGTTCATTCAAGACGTTCGAAGGACCCTTGAGGAGCATCCTTGAAGAAATTTAAGGGTCCTTGAGAAAATGTGAAAAGTTTTTGAGGAGCAAACACACAACAGTTGTGATGTTTTATTGTGTCTGTTCAGACCGGGTGTGTGAAGCATGTTGACCTTTGACCTCTCAGACTGGTACAGTATTGATAATAACACCGCAGCATATTGATTGTGCATCCGCATCAGTTCATGCTGATCACTTTGTATCTTTACAAGATAACAAACACTTACTGCAGTTTTTACTCATTAGCTGCACACACTCTGTGTACTACTAGCTGACTGTATCTTCATAGTTCAACATTAGAATTAAAAATGTCATAACAACAAGATGCAATCAAAGTGCAGCTTCAGAATGATGTGGCTGCACTCAACGTCCTCTTGAAAACTATCCAGTGGAAACAAGCTACAGACTGATTTTTGTGGATTCTGGATTTTGGACGCAGCTTTAGTCTTGTTGAAGAAGCTGTAACATATATGTATGTCCCTCCACAGTCTGATCTGTCAGTGTTAACATGTTGGTCTCACAGTGATGAACCTGCAGAGGATCATCATCATCAGAGACTGCAGCTCGTCGTCTTTACGGAGCTTCATAGTGACTTTCAGCTCATTGTTTATCTGTCTGTAACTTTACTGTTCTGGTTCACTCTCAGCTCACCAGCTGGTGAACATAGTGCAGCATTTAGATGTTTCAGGAGTCGGTAGAGAGCAGAAACAGAGCTAACAGAGAGTCATGCAAGATGCTTTCTTATTTAACGGGACTTTTTATTGTAGTCATTCAGGGATTGTGTACTTTAAATAGATAAATAGTTTTTACAATCTGTGGAGAGGTCTGTGTTGCTGGTGGGACCCGGGACCCCCGAGACCTTCTGTAAAACTGACACTGAAAAACAAAAACAATCATAATACGTTGTTTTGTTTTGTTGTTTTTTTAAAGCCAAGTTACATATTAACAAATTATAATCTCATCACATTTTATGAACCAGTTCCAATAAAATCAGGTAAAAGAAATTATCAAAATTCAATGAAATAAATCAATTAAAATCAAGAAAAGCTCTCAGATAAAAGTCACTGAATCAACTCCCAACTGATCACATAACTGATCACATAATGGAACAGCCAATCAGAGATATGGATCAACTCTCTATCTGCAAAATGAATCATTCTTTATAAGAAATCCTGACAGTTTATTCACTAACAGATTCAGTCCTTAAAACATTTGAAAACAGTTTCTCACATCTCAGATGACAACGTGACGTTTTAAAAAAAGCCCCCAAATACTAATTTCACTATTTACTATGTTAGATAAAGAAAAGATTGTTGTTAATGCTTAAAAAATGATTTTAATCTTTCATCGATTATCAGTTGCTGATTCATTTTCTTTCAATTGATTGTTGTTTAAATACAAATATTAGAATAAAATGACTCTATGTGAAATGATTCTGCTTCAGTAATGTATTATTGATTAATCTGCAGATTCTTCTATCCTAAATTAATCAATTGGGTCTATAAAATATCAGGAGACATAATTAAATGATTATCAGAACAGCTGCTAATTACTTTTCTTTCAAACAATTAATCGTTGAGAAAAAAAATGTTGCAACATCTGATCAAACTAAACAACTCTACTCTCAGTGATGCTGTTTCAGTCGCATGTTATTGATCCTCATCAACAGTATTTAGTCCAATCAGACAAAAAACAGCAGTCATTGAGCATCTACTGAACAAACCTTATGTAACTTTGACCAGCTGGGTAAGTTGGGTAAGTCTGTGAGTAAAAGTGAAGAGTTTTTACTTGTCTACATGTCTGCTTATTTCACATCTTTAATGGAAGAGCTGCGTTCAGTTCATGTCACCAACATGACGATTCAAATTTATCACCAGCTATGTTGATAATAGATTAAATTAATATTTTCCTCTGTGACAGTAAATTAAATATCTTTGTGTTGTGGCCATGTGACAAAGTCATCTTGGGCTCAACATTTTCACCTTTTATTTAAGTTTATTGATCAAACGACTAATCAATGAATCAAGAGACTACAATACATTAAAATAAAACATTTTTGTTGTCTTACTATTTAACTATAACACATTATGATTCTTCTATAATATTTAAATGTGAATTACATTATTATTATGATTTGAGTGTATTGCATTTATTTTTAGTCATGTTTTTGCACATTTCACCTGTTTGTGTTTAAAAGCAGTTTCTCTTTATTTTACAGTATTTGAAGGTGGATTCTACAGTATGTACTATAGGATGAGATAGTACCTCTTGATAATAGTATTATTGTTAGTAGTACTCGTGCAGGTATATGTATTATTAGTTATTTCAGACTCGTCTTTCAGAGATGAAGTCATGCGTGTTTGAACTCATTTGACCAACCTCATATTGCATAAACAAAGCGACAGAAAATAGTGCTTCTTTATTGGTCGAATGATGTGTCAATCATCTTGAGTATTGCATCACTCTGCCATACACGCAGCTGAGATTGGTCGACTCCTAGCTTCACTGCCTCCTCCTCGCCTCTGATTGGCTGATCCTGGATCATTGCCGTACATGGTAAAAGCGATTTCGCAATCAGCTCCCCTCCATGTTCCAAACAAAAACACTCACAGCTCACACAGACGGGACTAAACTCAAACTTTCTGCCCAAACTTTTCCGACTTTGATGGATGATTGATCCCACCGCCGCCCCGTGAAGGTAAACTGTGTTTTAAACTCTTTGTTTGTCGGAGAAGAAGCGCGTACAGTGAGGTTACAGCCCGCTAGCATCAGAGGCTAGCTGGCTAGCTGCCCGGTTGAACGAGCTATCAGAGGAAAAGTGAAAATGTGGCTTCGTTTGTGTTTACAGCCGGATTAAACACACGTCAGCGTGTTAATGTAAAGTATAGAAGCTTAATGTGAAGTCACGTTTTAGTGGATCATCTGTTGGCGGCTTCGAGGGAAGAAGAACTTCTTAAAAGTGCCCCGAAATTCAAAGTTCGCCGCCTTGAAGCGACCTGTCTGGATTTATCCGCCGTGTCGCCTTTTTCATTTCGGTCAAACCTTTTTCTAAGTCACCTAAAAACTGAAATTAGTGCTCAGCCCCGCATGACTCCGGAGTTCCCCTCTGTCGGCACAAAGACAGCCGACGATGATGCAACAGCAGGCAACAGCCTGAGCTGCTGGTTTCACCCGGAGCGCTTTTCCCCGCGCACAGCTGACTGGCTGCATGGCAACGCGACGACCAATCACATTAGCGCTGCTAATTGGCCATACAGAATAGTAATCCGAGAAAATGATCGCGTCAGAGGAGGTGGTGGAGGAGATGGTGTAAGAGGAGGTGCTGTTAGGAGATAGAGGAGGTGCTGTAGGAGGAGGTGCTGTTAGGAGATAGAGGAGGTGCTGTAGGAGGAGATGGTGTAGGAGGAGGTGCTGTTGGAGGAGGTGCTGTTAGGAGATAGAGGAGGTGCTGTAGGAGGAGGTGCTGTTAGGAGATAGAGGAGGTGCTGTAGGAGGAGATGGTGTTGGAGGAGGTGCTGTTAGGAGGAGATGCTGTAGGAGGAGGTGCTGTTAGAGGAAATGGTGTAGGAGGAGGTGCTGTTAGGAGATGCTTGAAGCAGCTGAAACCTCCTGACTGACAGATTGAGGTCAGCTGAGAAGCTGCAGATGTGAAAAACATTTGAGGTTCCAGCTTCAGATATCAAACATTTGCACATCTGAACACAAATCACCAAGTAATCAATAAAATATACAAGCTGCAACAATCATTTCATTTAACGCTTTAATCTGCTGAAGGTTTTCTCGATTAATTGGTTACAAAACGTCAGAAAATGGTGAAACGTGTTGATCCGTGTTTACAAAGATATGAAAATGATTATCACATGTTACAAACGATGTCCTGCTGATTGATTGATTGATTGATTGATTGATTGATTGATTGATGGTGTACTTTCTCGTCCTCAGGCTCCGCTCGGCTCGGTTAGCTTCAGTTTCGTATCTACACCTGAGGACACTCAGAGATCAGCACCTGCAGGCAGCACATCCAAATGAGCCGGCCGTCGCAGGCGAAACTAACCACATCCGACCACAACGGCGTGAGTGTCATCCAGAGTCAGGCCCACGCCGCATCCTCCTCGTCTCTACCGACCGCGGTCACAGGACTGCAGCAGGTTCCCCAACTCGTCCCCGCCAACCCTTCAGCCGGCGGAGGCAAGGCCGTCCCCCCCAGCAAGATGAAGAAGCCCCTTGCAGACAAGGACAGTGATGAGTACCGCCAGCGGCGCGAACGCAACAACCTGGCGGTGAAGAAGAGCCGCATGCGCAGCAAGCAGAAGGCCATGGACACACAGCAGCGCGTCAACGAGCTGAAGGAGGAGAACGAGCGACTGGAGGCCAAAATAAAACTGCTGAGCAAAGAGCTGAGCGTGCTCAAAGACCTCTTCCTGGAGCACGCTCACAACCTAGCCGACAATGTCCAGCCGTCCGCCAGCGCAGAGGGCGCCAGTCCCGCCCCCAATACAACCTCTACTAATGGGCAGTGAGGGGGTGGAGTCTCACAGACATTTGATCTGAGAAGCATTCAGCTGCTGCAGGTTTTCTGGAAACTTTTTCACTTTGGAAATATGATGTCACTTTTTCTTCTTTCTCCTTCAGTTCTTCTTTCGTATTTCATCCTTCATGACCTCTGACCCCTGCTTCAACCTGCCACGCCCCTACTGCCACTCACCTGTCATCAGGGTTCCCACGATCCTGGAAAAGTTTTTATTTTCCAGCTCTGGAGAAGGTTTGAATAAAATGAGTTTTAAAATATCCATTTACAATGTGTTTAAAACATAATTCCTGTTTTTTAAAGTGAAAACCATCTGAATTTTAAAATCAATTCAGAAACAGACGTGAACTGACCATGTTACTGACTGATTGATTGATCAGAAGTGTAAGACGTGCTCAGCTGCAGTGATGAGACGAAGAGCAGCAGCAAACACTTCCTGTTTCCTCATGTTAACCTGGTCAGAGTCTGTCGGCCACATGTGGACGCTGTCTGAGGAGACGTCTGTGGAGACGTCTGTGGAGACGTCTGTGGAGACGTCTGAGGAGACGTCTGAGGAGACGTCTGTCGCGCCGCTGCCGAAGGATCAAGATGTAAATTCTTAAATTCCCCTTTTTAGGATGTGAACTTTCTTCTGTTGTTCTAAGAGTGTTTGAAAATGTCCTCATGAGTTTTAAGGTTGTAAGTATGTTCACTACATGTTGATGCTTAAAGGACAATTCTGTTTTTTACAATCTGGGTCTTTCTTTTATTATCTCTGTCACTCATATTATTTAAATTTCAGTACTGAACAGACAATCAAGAGAAACATCTTAGTGAGGTTGTACACACGGAAATGTCAGAACTGTCTGCTTGCACACTTAATGTTTGTCAGGAGGAGCTTGAAGGTGAACTCACCTGTCACTGTAGACACTCAGGACACCTGAGCATAAACTGTTTATCTAATTATTCCACAGATGGAAGTGTTGAAAACATCCTGACAGTCAACAAGATGTTGTGGAAAAGTTGTTTATGCACAACAAAAGCAAAACAGGTTCTCTAAATTTCAGAGCCGACACGATGTAATAAATATTAATCTCTGGTTAACATAATCATAGAAGAAGAGTACAAACATGAAAACTAGTTTTTAGTTATGTCCATACATGTGACTTAAACTGTTGGAGAACTTCAAGTCAGTCATATGAAGATTAAATTTCTACCAATCATTACCGTTCATCTGCGGATTATGTTCCTTGTTTTATCTAAAAATGTCAGAAATGGTGAAAATTCGCTCATTCTGTTCGCCGGTTCGTCTAGAGTTTAGTACCAGTGATCACGGCGGAGAAGCTGAAGGCAACATTACTTGAAATGTTCATTTTTTTTTCTTGAAAAAGTGACTGAAATGATTGTTTGACTATTAAAATAATTTAGTTGAGTAATTTTCTAATAGTTTCAGCTGTTAAATGTGGTTTAATTACATTGAGAAAATAAAGCAGGAACCATCGGACCAATCAGGTTACTGACGAATTAACTCGTTAACTCGTGTTTGTTTGCCTCAGTCTGCAGTCTCTACAGTGACAGCGTTATTCTAACATTGATCCGCTGGATTTTTAAACATTTTTTTTATTGGTAATCAATCTTTAAGCCTCTAAAGTGGCAGAATTAACAGCTAATGTGCAAAAAGAATTTCTGGAACCAGATGTTTTTGTTGCTGATATGTGTTGAACTGATGTATCAGGTATCAGTTGTTTGCAGGTGAAGCCACAAACATGAACAGATTCAGGTTGTGGCCCCGCCCCTGTGTGTGTAGGTGTGGGTCCAGACACCTGACATAATGCAATCAGGCACTTCAGACGAGCTGCAGCTTTAATTAAATCCTGTTTTGACAGTCAGGTCTTTAGCTGTCTGCCCGTCCAGTCGCAGCAGATTGGGACACGTCCCAGCCGTAGCCACACCCCCATTAGCACGCTGCGGAGGGGGCGGGCCCGCGGCTGTCAGACTTCATCGTTAGTGCATCTTTGTGTTTTCAGTCTGTTCCTGCAGGAATGTTATTGTCTGAGTCAGTGCTGCTCCTCCTGAGCCGCTCAGCTGAACGTTCCTCAAACGTTCCTCAAACGTTCCCCAAACGTTCCCTCATCATGTTTTGCACTTACTTTACTGTAAGTCTCTTCAAATATTGAATCGGCTGTGAGGTTTTCTTCTCGATAGATTAAATTCGGTTTCGCACACTCAATGACGTTATTTTTGTTTCTTAGTTTTCTGTGTTTTGCTTACACGTTCACATCTTGTGGTTTAATGTGTGTGTTGCAAGCAAGCAACAGCATGCAACCTTTATTTCCACAAAAAACAAAAAAAACCAATGATGATCAATCTTTACCTTCAATGATAACAATATATTTTCATAATATTGAGTCACAAACAAACTCAGAATGACTGGATGTGATTCTGCAGTTTGTGGACTGTTTGAACAAAGATGAATGTGGAAGTTAAAGATATGTTTGGTCTGTTTTAATATTCAAAGATTGTTAAAATATTTCTGAGTCAGATATATATCAGATAATGTGGTCTGAACGTTGTGGGAACGTTCCTGCACAGAGCACAGCCTTCACCTTTTCACCTTTCTGTCGCCGTCGTTTTTCTACACGTTAAACAGCAGCATGTTTGTAGAGTGTTTGCATGTCGGGGAGCACCGAGTGTCTGAGGAATTTCCTGTGTCGTGATGTTTTCTGTAAAATGAGCAGATTTCTTCAGATGTTTTTTGCTTCGGTCTGAATGTTGCTGGGCAGCATTTCTCTGTCGTCACTCAGCTTTTTTATATCAGAGGAACCTGGGCTAGCGTAAATTAAAAGGCACTTCTAAAAGTTTGGATATGTGTTTTGTTTTCTGTTTTCTACATGACTAGATTTAACTTCCCTCTATAACTCTTTAAATCCCAGTTCATGCTCCTGTTTTCATCTTTACAGAATTTATATGATACTGTCAGGTGGTTTAAAGATAAATAATACAAAATAAACAAAGGAACTGGCTGGAAAGGGGTTAATATAACCTCACATGTACGTGTTGGACAGAAACTCGCTGTTAAAATACTTTAATCACAAAATATAATGAAATATATTAATTAAACACTGCAAGGAAATTCACCTTAAATACAGATTTTGTAATTATACTGTATAAACAGGGAAGAGTGAAACCCCTTAAATCCAGTTACTGCATGAAGCTGATTTACTGGAGAAATGAATATTTATAGGAAGTTATATTTGGTTCATCTTGAGTTTTAAAGGTTATTCAGTGAATGGTTGTTACTGAGTGAACGTCTTCATTAACAGATTTAAAACGAGGAAACATTTCTGATGATTTTCATATTTTGTTTCTAATAAGTGATCCTCTATCAACACAATTCATGAATCTATTTATTAACATAATACTGACATTTGTAATTGCAGATGTGATTATCAGAAAATGTGAAACTGAAATTTATTTATTAATGAATTATCAATATTTATAACTGTAATATTACCAAATAAGAAGGATAAACACCAGCCAACGTAGAAACCTGAAATATGGTTGCTAGGTGGTAGTATAGTCATAGATCGTAGTATAAAAAGATGGACGTAGCCGCCGTGACGTCACATCAAATTTGCATTTGGCAACCGCCATTTTGGATATTTACGGTGACCGTATTTGGGGGGGGGTGCTGTCCTAATGCTAGCTGCTAGCTTGGTTAGCATGGTGCATTTACAGTATATGGTTATCTGTGATAATGCTAATGCTAAAACACAGACAGCTTTACCTTTACTCCTAATCTAATCTGGGTTTAAAATACAATATGTACGACCTGTCAATCACCCTTAAATATGCATAACGTTAAGCCTAAATATGAGATTTATATAACTAGTATACTTCTATATAACAGTTGTCGAGGAAATTAGCTACACAGACCAAAACTGTGTTTGTTTATTTCTGCTGTAAAGTTTTAACGTGGGATTAATTGGTCGTTTTAGGAGCCTGCCTCAAGTGGCCCTTCCAGGAACTGCACATTGGTTTCATTTTTCAGGCTGTTGATTGGTTCTTGGACAGAACAATGTTCCACAAAAACAAACTCATCTGTAAATTTAAAAATATAACAAGCTTTAATTTAAACAACAGCTGGGTCAAAACGAGCCCTTGTCTTGTCTTGAGCGGCTTTCTGGGTAAAATTAACCCAGTATTGGTGCTATATTGATCCAAACTGGCTCAAATCTTAACACGGTGTGTGTAGATAAATTATTAATAAGTCATATGTCAGAAATTAAGGAGTCTGAGTTTCAAACATATAAACATATGATAAGGTATATGCCTTTAACACACACAATGTGTAAAGTGTACATCAGTATATGTAAATGTACAAACAGACAGAGTTACTGTTTTGTATTTTCATTACTGATTTCTGAATAACTGCTGCGTTTTCTGGTGATTCATCACTTTTATTGTCTGTAGTTGTTATTACAGTGATGAGGAAAGTGAGCTAAGAAGAAAATCTATCAGTTATGTTTCTGTTCAGACTGAGCCAAAGGTCTGTCCTCCTCCCAGTTTATCTGCTCACAGGGGGTGTGGGGGGGCGTCCACTCGTACCACGCTGTTGTGAACCGGAGTGGACAGATTTTGAACCATCTGAAGACTTTTAGTACAACTACATGGCAGACCTGAAACAGAACAGTAATCAAGTATGGATGAAACAAGTAAATGTATTAGAGTCTCTGAAGACTGAATGTGAGTTCTGTTGTATGAGTGGAAAAAGACAGTGTTGGTGATTTCTTTAATGTGCTTATCAGAGGAGAGGCTGGGATCAGACATGGCACTGCCACACACTGAAATCACACAGTTGACTGCAACATGATCAAACTGGTGTCTGTGTCTAGCAGGGCCAATGACCTGCAGCTTGGTTCAGAAGCAGAGGGCCCAGAACAGAGCCCTGAGGTTCTCCATATCAATTGAGACTGCAGTGAGATCCTGTAATGGAAGCACAAAGGTGGAATCTGAATCCAGAGCAAGTAGAAGTATATTCACCACTCATATTATTGTCTGCATGTGTTGTCACCGTCACCATTGTTATCAATTACAGATTATAGTTAGTTAATGATTTGCTGCTGTGCATCTGTGTCTCTATCACAGGTTCCACTGTTACTGTAATAATTCATCATTCATTGTAACCTATTCTTATCATCCATTTTAATTCATTATAATTCATTGTGAGTGTACAATATGTGTGTGTTGATTGTTCTGTACATGTGACATCATTGCACGTCTGTCCGTCCTGGGAGAGGGATCCCTCCTCTGTGGCTCTTCCTGAGGTTTCTTCCACCTTTTTTCCTGTTAAAAGGTTTTTTGGTGGTCAAGTTTTTCCTCACTAATCGAGGGTCTAAGGACAGAGGGTGTCACTCCCTGTACAGATCGTAAAGCCCTCTGAGACAAATGTATTTAGTGATTTTGGGCTATATAAATAAAATTTGATTGATTGATTGATTCCATCATAGGAGGAGTGTCAATATTATCTTATTATCAATATTATCCATTGATTAGATCAGTGAATGTTAATCATTATTATAGTCCAACAGATTCGGATGGCTAGTTTTCAAACAGAAAGATGTTGACGTTACTATCATTGAAAACTAGAAAATATTCAAGGTTTTGGCATTTCTACTTTAAAAATAATTAATACATTTTTTGTCAATCGACTAATCGATTTATCATTTCAGTTCTGGAGCATCACCATGTACAGTGGGGAGTCAAAAGGAGCTATCGAATGGCCCTATAGGACTTTAATATGTGATATAATTATTATTATTAGTTATGGAGGACTTTTATCAGAAAAATCACACATAACACAAACAAAGACATTAAAAAAATCCTTTGACATAAGACTGACATGATGGATCTCTCTGCAGGTCACAGACATGATCGGCTGCCTGGAACAACAGAGATCAATCTCAAAACTCAGAGGAGATGTTGGAGGAGGAGAAAGAGAGGTGGTTGTCATAGTAACAGCTGTTGGTGACGGCCGGCGGTTGGTAAACACAGAGCTGCACAACAGCAAACAGTAACAGGAGCTCCACAGCTGACCACCGACTACAGCCAATCAGAGGTCACCTGTTGCCACTGAACCTCAGGTTTACTGTTGCAAGCTCACGTGATGTTAAAGGATTCACTATTCCTCAAATTAGTCAGGTGTTCATCGCTGATTTGGGCTTCTTTTTTATTCAAAGTCCCTCAGTAAACTCATCTTTTTCTTCTTCTTCTTGATGTTCTTCTTCTCTGCACAGTTAACACCTGGATGTACCTGCAAAATGTATGACATCACAGCTAGTTTGGCCCAGCATTGATACATACTGGTATGTGACCTTTCTAGAGCTGTTTTATAAACATTTAACCTAAACTCTTTAAATGCATTAATCTGTAACTCCAACTGCATTGCATGGTATTATTGTATTTCATTGTCTCACTGGTACCTTAAACAACATGCCCCGCCACAGCCCCTCAGTCCTCTGAACTGAAATATGAAACAGTGGCAGTATAATATGGCAGACAGCGAAGATGGACCCTAATGAAGGTCTCTGTCAGTGAGAGAACACAGCTTTTTAATTTAAAGAACATTAACATCAGCCTTTCCTAATTCTGCCATGTCATAGCGCTGACATTCAGTTTCTAATGTTAACTTAGTGTGTGTGTGTGTGTGTGTGTGTGTGTGGGCAGCTCGACCAGCTGGCCTTGAAACCAAACAGAGGCAGACAGACGTGTTGAGGGTGAATGATTGACAGGATGACATCATGATCGCCTGAGCCAATGAAATGTTTTTTTATCTGACATTCAAAGGTCAGAAGACACAGTGAGCCTGTCAGCGAGCTGTAAAGATTTTTACTGGCAAGGAGTCAAACGTCTCTGCCTGACACGCTGAACCTGTCCTCCTACCTGCTCCTCCCACCTGCTCCTCTCACCTGCTCCTCCCACCTGCTCCTCCCATTGTTCCCAGAATCACCAGCATCTAAAAATAAATCCGCTCAGTGTCGTCATCAGTCTGAAAACTGGAATATCAGCTTCTATTTATGAGATTTACTGCCGCTCTGTGTGAGATTTCACTTAATCTGAAAAAGAACACTGAAGAGAGCTGAAGCTTCAGCTGATGTCTGTCTGGAGGCTCTGTGATGTTTCCACCGAAATATTCACAGGTGTGTCTGATTGGTTACCTACACGGATCAATACTGAGTCCACAAAACAGTTCTGGATCAACTGTGACATGTTTGCATTGTTTCACACAGAAAACATTCAGTAACTACAGCCTTCATATGTCCTCAATACAAACACTAACATATATTCATACAGACGCCATTCTGAAGCTGACCAATCAGAATAGAGCGGGCTCATCAGGAGGCGGGCCTTAAAGAGAGAGGAGCCTGTTTCAGACAGAGGCTGAACTGAGGGGCTGCAGAAAGGACCAGGATAAGATCAATAAGGAGGTTTTAACTGGAAACCATGCAGAGATATTCCAGAATATGAAGTGGATAAGGTTCATGCCTCTTCCTGACAGTCACAAACTGAAAGATTGGCACCAGGTAGTGGAAACAAACTTCTGTGTGTCTATCCAGACTTTGTAGGTTTCAGCTCGTTTTCATTTCATCTTCACCAACTTTTACTCCTCAGACAACACATAACACTTAACATATTATTTATTATTACATGTATTTTTTCATTTTTGTATTTTTAACACACAAATTGTTAATGCAAATAAAACAGGTGGAAGGAAACACGCTGATTGACACTAAACCAGACGGTAAAAGTGCTGCAAAACCAAAACTAGAAGCTAAAAGAGGCTCTGTGGTTTATAGTCACATGATTCATGAAACATATTGAGCTACGTTCAGTTCTCAGGTGTGGTTGTCAGAAATAATCTCAGTTCAACAGGCGTCTCTGATTGGTTCCTGACGGAGGTTCTTGGTGTTGGCCCCTCTCCTCCCTCTGGTACCTATGGGAGAGGAGGTCAGGCCAGGGGCGTGCGAGGCAGTTTCTGGCCAGGAGAACGAGCGGCGAGCATTTCCAAATGTCATGTTAGACTCCAGAAACTCAGAATGTAAACTGATATTAATGTTCTGCAAAGCCGAGCCGAGCATGAAGCAGTTATCAGGACCATTACTCAGCCTGAGTGTGTGTGTGTGGACATATTTGTGTGGGTCCATGTGTCCATGTATATCTGAGTTTTTATTTCCTTTTCTGTGACTTCATGCTCATTTTTTAACAGAAGGTTATTATTAACAACAGAACTACTGAGTGAGAGCTCCTCTTTAAAATGTGTTCTCTGGCTTGTGATGTCACGGTCCGCATCGCTCGTTCCTCATTCGCTGGGACATTTTATGAAAGTTCACAACATGTCATCAGATGATTGTACACCTTTAAAACTGGTCTGAGTTTGATTTAAAAACAGCTGGTTAATCCTGAACAGCCATGTTTTTAACAACTTGATCACTCGGGGGTGACACGTTTCATTGTCCCTCCTCCACAACAAAACACCTCCAGCAGAGAGCAGCTGAAAAGAATCACCTGCGAAGAACCAAAGAACATTTTGCGACAGATTTGCTCTGGACTGGATGAAGAGTTTTGTTCTTTAATATAAACCTTCCATTATAATTTAATTAGTCAAACATTATGTTATTTTAATCAATAGGGTTATTTAGCCAGGCTCCCCGTCGAGATGCGTCTTGTTTCTGACCTGGGCCTTTTTAAAAGCTTATAACCCACTTATTTAGGATGGCTTTTAACACAGTTTGATGACACTTTTATCATTTCTTATTGGATTTTGTTGTCATTTATTGTTTTTATTGTTTTTATTTTTGTTTGTTATTTATTATCTGCTGTAAAGCACTTTGGATTGTTGTAAAGGGCTGTATGAATAAAGTACATTTACATTTAGGTTTGTCGCATTGTTGAAATATATTAAAAGAGGTCAAAACAGCAGAATGAATGTTTTATTACACAAAAAGCTTTTCACCCCATTTTCATCAGTAACTGTATTAACTGTAATCGAATGACATATTTTATCAGTAACTTTGTTCGTAATTTAATTACATAACTAAACTATATATATAATATTAACTCCTCTTTTGCTTCTATCGGACAACAGTCTTCAGGTGTAACTTGAATGATCTTGGAGCATCCAATCACTGCGTTTCTTCCAGTGAGACCTGATGACTTCTTCTTTAGTGGTGTTCTTCTTCCTTCCCTTTCAAATCAAATCAAATCAAATTTTATTTATATAGCCCAAAATCACAGAATACATTTGTCTCGGAGGGTTTTACAATCTGTACAGGGAGTGACACCCTCTGTCCTTAGACCCTCGATTAGTGAGGGAAAACTTGACCACCAAAAAACCTTTTAACAGGGAAAAAGGTGGAAGAAACCTCAGGAAGAGCCACAGAGGAGGGATCCCTCTCCCAGGACGGACAGACGTGCAATGATGTCACATGTACAGAACAAATCAACACAAACATATTGTACACTCACAATGAATTATAATGAATTACAATGGATGATAAGAATAGGTTACAATGAATGATGAATGATAGATAGATAGATAGATAGATAGATAGATAGATAGATAGATAGATAGATAGATAGATAGATAGATAGATAGATAGATAGATAGATAGATAGATAGATAGATAGATAGATAGATAGATAGATAGATAGATAGATAGATAGATAGCATAATTAAGGGATGACCTGAGCCAGCCCTAATTATAAGCTTTATCAAAAAGGAAAGTCTTAAGTCTACTCTTAAAGGTGTTGACCGTGTCTGCCTCCCGAACACACAGTTGTAGTTTATTCCTCAAATGTGAAATAAATATTTGTTTATTGCTAATAAACATTCAGAATCTCGTATCTGTGCACATGTATATGTTTGCCATTCTGTATTTGTGTTTTTATTAATGCTTTCATGCAGATTTTCCTGGTTAAAACTGCATTGTGTGCTTTGATTGTTTTGTGGTGAGCTCTCTCTCTTCCCACGATGCTTTGCTCTCTTTTCCTCTCCAGATGGGGAGACATGAAAACATTTGAAACTTCAAACATAAAAATGAGCGATGGCCTCGTCCTCCGTCGCCAAGATACGTTTGTTTAAAATCCACCTCCTCCGAGAATCTGGCAGAGCTCTTCACACAGAAACATCTGGAAAACATGTTCTTCATTTGTTTCCTCTGGTTTTTTTTTGTCTCCTGCATCTTAAAGAGCAAAGCCATTGAACAACTTTCAGCTTAAAACATGAGAGACATGAAACCTTCAGCTCACTGCCAGCACTGCTCCAAACAATGACAGACATCTGCCTCCAAAGACTAAACGAAACTAAACCCGCAGCTGTTCCGCCATGTAGAGCGGATGCCATGTTTGTTGCTACTCTCTCGGTCTTTCTGTAAGTAGGTCTTTAAGTTGGCCACACTGCACGTTACACATTAAATCCTGGTGCACACTAGAGGATTCTCAAATAAGAACCTGTGAGATCACAGACACAACGACAGATTCAACCAATTTTTAACATTTTTCAACCTTTCAGTCGTAAGAATGCAAACACCAGACAATTCAGATGCATGAACACACACTGTGTTTATACTGAACCATTTCTGAGATCTCACAGAAGCTCACATGATCATTAAGTCCTCTTCACTCATAAACCAGTGTTTCTTGTCCTTCCTGTCTGTGAGGTTGTTCTGTTTGTTTTCACCTTCAGTTTCTGTGCTCACCTTCAATCTCACTTAAACACCAGCAGTCAGATGCATAAACTCATTATATATGAAGTGGTATTAATAGAAGCAGAATGTGAACTCAGACCTTAAAGAATCATTTAGTAAAACATTGTTCGGGTTGATAACGGCACTGATTTTTATGTGTTTATGCAGCGTTCTATAAAATGCTAATCAAATGTAATACTGATTAGTTATTTAATTTAGCTGAGTCATCATTTTATTTCGCTGTTAATATTCTTTTTGTCCTTAGTTGTGACACACGTCACTAACTGTGTAACTGTATATTTTACAGTTTCACAGTGCAGCACTAAAACGGCAGCTGCTGGTGTTTATGGATTGTTTACCTTGCTGAGTAGTTTGGTGAGTCAGTGCAGTCTCTGGGACAGTCAGCAACAAACAGCAGCAACTGGGCTCCATGGCTTCGTGGGACAGAACCAGTGAGAACCAGAACTGAGGATTTCTCTGCTCCGTGCAGTGTGCAGATCTGATCCAGATGGAGCCAATCAGCTTCCTCCAGAAACCGACCTCCTGAGAGCTGATCGATCCCGCAGAGAGACATCAACTCCACCCCCCTCCTCCTTCCCCTCTTCCTCCTCTTCCTCCTCCCCCTCCTCCTCTTCCTCTGTCTTCCGGGAGTTCAGGTGTCTTGTCCAAGTCTTTGAACCAGCCTCTAAGGAACAACGTTAGAACAGAACCTCTGAGGTTCTGATGGCTTCAGTATGAGGATCATTACTCTGACACAGTAATCGCTGCTAACACTTGGCCTCAATGCTGACTCCTGGGATGCTGACCTTTGATCTCCCAAACTGTGTTTTCTCTCTCTTGGCTGCACTTTCTGTGCTTTCTCTTCTCGGCCTCCCGTCGTCACGGTAAACATTATGTGTGGCTGACCCTGCCAATCAACAGCAAGCTTCAAGGAGTCCTGAATGTGTGTGTCACCGTGTTTCATTCACCTGTTTCTATATATATATATAGAAACAGGTGAATATATATATATATACAGTATATATAGATAATATGTGTGTATCTATATATGTGTGTGTGTGTATCTATATATATATATGTATATATATATGTGTGTGTGTGTGTGTATGTATATATATATATATATATATATATATATATATATATATACATACATATATGTATGTATGTATGTATGTATGTATTTTTTTCAACAAGTATAATTACCACATTAAAAACTCCTCCTTTCGCCTCGTTAAAAACCTCTATGTTTGTGCAGGTTTCCACATCACACTTGCGTCAGCTGCATACTGGACCACAAACTAGCTGTGATGTCACAAATCCTGTTCGTAGGCCCACCCTTAAAATCTGATTTTCAATGAGCTCGGAGAAACTTTCCTCCTTCAGCAGATAAATGTGCAAAGAGACGAGAACACAGAGAACATCCAGCGGAAGAACCAGAAGAACATGTTCATGTTGGGGACTTTAAAAGTTGGCTTCAATTAACTTCCATATGATGTTATGATATTAGGAGTATAAGTGCATCTGGAGTAACACATTTCTTAAAATTCTATAAAACAGTGTGTGTGTGTGTGTGTGTGTGTGTGTGTTTAATTGTAAGTGTGGACAATGATCTCAGACTCTGTTGGTCAACCACAGAGAAACCTCCTGAGGGTCAGAAGACCTGTTCTGTGAGGAGGAGGAGGCTGAGGGTGAAGCCGTTTATACCGCCGATCGATCAAGGAGCTGCAGTTGAGAGAAATCTGACAGACCTCCAGATATCTGTAAGCAATCAGGGTCAGTGTGATTGACAAGTTCAGGCTCCGCTTGTCAGGAGGAATTAGAAGAGCAGAAATAAGGCTCTCTGTGTTTCTGATTCATGGTGGAGGTTGATAACGTCACTGGGAGCTTGGCAGCGCTGCTCTCCACGCCGCTGATTTATTCCAGCTTTCACAACCCATAAACAAGATAAACGCTCGACCGGCTGATCTGACTGTCAGTGAGCTACAGTGACGGGAATGTTCTCTCGTGCTGAGCGAGATACTGGAGACACATGCGGTTCAGATCCTCTCACCTCCCTGACCTGAACCGAGCCGAACCGAACTGAGCCGAACCGAGCTAAACCGAACCGAGCCGAACCGAACTGAGCCAAGCCGAGCCGAACCAAACTGAGCCGAACCGAGCCGAACCAAACTGAGCCGAACCGAGCTAAACCGAACTAAGCTGAACCAAGCTGAACCGAACTGAGCCGAACCGAACTGAGCCGAACCGAGCTAAACCGAACTAAGGATTCAAGGATTCAAGGATTCAAGGATTTTTATTTGTCATTGCAACACATGTAAACATGGGATGCAACGAAATTGGTTTCCCTGGTCCTGGAGCAGCCAAATATCAAATATAATAAAATACAGAATAAAAAATAAAATATATATATACACATCTGTATATATGGAACATAAAATATAAAATATAAAATATAAAAGCTGAACCAAGCTGAACCGAACTGAGCCGAACCGAACCGAACCGAACCGAACCGAGCCGAACCGAACTGAGCCGAACCGAGCTAAACCGAACTAAGCTGAACCGAACTGAGCCGAACCGAACCGAACCGAGCCAAACCGAACTGAGCCAAGCCGAGCCAAACCAAACTGAGCCAAACCGAGCCGAACCAAACTGAGCCGAACCGAGCTAAACCGAACTAAGCTGAACCAAGCTGAACCGAACTGAGCCGAACCGAACCGAGCCAAACCGAACTGAGCCAAGCCGAGCCGAACCAAACTGAGCCGAACCGAGCTGAGCCGAACCAAACTGAGCCAAGCCGAGCCGAACCAAACTGAGCCGAACCGAGCTAAACCGAACTAAGCTGAACCAAGCTGAACCGAACTGAGCCGAACCGAACCGAACCGAGCCGAACCGAGCCGAACCAAACTGAGCCGAACCGAGCTAAACCGAACTAAGGATTCAAGGATTCAAGGATTCAAGGATTCAAGGATTTTTATTTGTCATTGCAACACATGTAAACATGGGATGCAACGAAATTGGTTTCCCTGGTCCTGGAGCAGCCAAATATCAAATATAATAAAATACAGAATAAAAAATAAAATATATATATACACATCTGTATATATGGAACATAAAATATAAAATATAAAATATAAAAGCTGAACCAAGCTGAACCGAACCGAGCCGAACCGAACCGAACCGAGCCGAACCGAACTGAGCCGAACCGAGCTAAACCGAACTAAGCTGAACCAAGCTGAACCGAACTGAGCCGAACCGAACCGAGCCAAACCGAACTGAGCCAAGCCGAGCCAAACCAAACTGAGCCAAACCGAGCCGAACCAAACTGAGCCGAACCGAGCTAAACCGAACTAAGCTGAACCAAGCTGAACCGAACTGAGCCGAACCGAACCGAACCGAGCCAAACCGAACTGAGCCAAGCCGAGCCGAACCAAACTGAGCCGAACCGAGCTGAGCCGAACCAAACTGAGCCAAGCCGAGCCGAACCAAACTGAGCCGAACCGAGCTAAACCGAACTAAGCTGAACCAAGCTGAACCGAACTGAGCCGAACCGAACCGAACCGAGCCGAACCGAACTGAGCCGAACCGAGCCGAACCAAACTGAGCCGAACCGAGCTAAACCGAACTAAGGATTCAAGGATTCAAGGATTCAAGGATTTTTATTTGTCATTGCAACACATGTAAACATGGGATGCAACGAAATTGGTTTCCCTGGTCCTGGAGCAGCCAAATATCAAATATAATAAAATACAGAATAAAAAATAAAATATATATATACACATCTGTATATATGGAACATAAAATATAAAATATAAAATATAAAAGCTGAACCAAGCTGAACCGAACCGAGCCGAACCGAACCGAACCGAGCCGAACCAAACTGAGCCGAACCGAGCTAAACCGAACTAAGCTGAACCAAGCTGAACCGAACTGAGCCGAACCGAACCGAACCGAGCCAAACCGAACTGAGCCAAGCCGAGCCGAACCAAACTGAGCCGAACCGAGCTGAGCCGAACCAAACTGAGCCAAGCCGAGCCGAACCAAACTGAGCCGAACCGAGCTAAACCGAACTAAGCTGAACCAAGCTGAACCGAACTGAGCCGAACCGAACCGAACCGAGCCGAACCGAACTGAGCCGAACCGAGCCGAACCAAACTGAGCCGAACCGAGCTAAACCGAACTAAGGATTCAAGGATTCAAGGATTCAAGGATTTTTATTTGTCATTGCAACACATGTAAACATGGGATGCAACGAAATTGGTTTCCCTGGTCCTGGAGCAGCCAAATATCAAATATAATAAAATACAGAATAAAAAATAAAATATATATATACACATCTGTATATATGCAACATAAAATATAAAATATAAAAGCTGAACCAAGCTGAACCGAACTGAGCCGAACCGAACCGAACCGAGCCGAGCCGAACCGAACCGAACCGAACCGAACTGAGCCGAACCGAGCTAAACCGAACTAAGCTGAACCAAGCTGAACCGAACTGAGCCGAACCGAACCGAACCGAGCCAAACCGAACTGAGCCAAGCCGAGCCAAACCAAACTGAGCCAAACCGAGCCGAACCAAACTGAGCCGAACCGAGCTAAACCGAACTAAGCTGAACCAAGCTGAACCGAACTGAGCCGAACCGAACCGAACCGAGCCAAACCGAACTGAGCCAAGCCGAGCCGAACCAAACTGAGCCGAACCGAGCTGAGCCGAACCAAACTGAGCCAAGCCGAGCCGAACCAAACTGAGCCGAACCGAGCTAAACCGAACTAAGCTGAACCAAGCTGAACCGAACTGAGCCGAACCGAACCGAACCGAGCCGAACCGAACTGAGCCGAACCGAGCCGAACCAAACTGAGCCGAACCGAGCTAAACCGAACTAAGGATTCAAGGATTCAAGGATTCAAGGATTCAAGGATTTTTATTTGTCATTGCAACACATGTAAACATGGGATGCAACGAAATTGGTTTCCCTGGTCCTGGAGCAGCCAAATATCAAATATAATAAAATACAGAATAAAAAATAAAATATATATATACACATCTGTATATATGGAACATAAAATATAAAATATAAAATATAAAAGCTGAACCAAGCTGAACCGAACTGAGCCGAACCGAACCGAACCGAGCCGAACCGAACTGAGCCGAACCGAGCTAAACCGAACTAAGCTGAACCAAGCTGAACCGAACTGAGCCGAACCGAACCGAACCGAGCCAAGCCGAGCCAAACCAAACTGAGCCAAGCCGAGCCGAACCAAACTGAGCCGAACCGAGCTGAGCCGAACCAAACTGAGCCAAGCCGAGCCGAACCAAACTGAGCCGAACCGAGCTAAACCGAACTAAGCTGAACCGAGCCAAACCGAACTGAGCCAAGCCGAGCCGAACCAAACTGAGCCGAACCGAGCTAAACCGAACTAAGCTGAACCGAGCTGAACTGCGCTAAACCAAGCCGAACTAAACCAAACCAAACCGAACTGGGCTGACCTAAGCTGAACTGAACCAAGTCGAGCTGAGCCGAACCGAAACTGAGCTGAACTGAGCCAAAACAAGCTGAGCCGAACCGAGAGGAGCTGAACCAAAACTGAGCTGAACTCAGCTGAACCAAGCTGAACCAAGCTGAACTAAGCCAATCTGAGCCGAACGAGACACACCGAACTGGGCTGAACCAAGTCGAACTGTACCAAACTAAGCCGAGCTGAGCCGAGCAGAACCGAGCTGAGGATTGAGCCTCTGCTGTGACATCCTGTGTTTGTTCATTGTGTGAATGAATCTGTAGAGGCTGTAACAGCCTCCATGTTCGTATTTGACGCAGGACAGCTGGGATAGCTCCAGTGGGGAGGAGTTTATTGGAGGAGCGTTTGAAAAGAGGAGGAATTCAGCCTCTTTACAGGCTCCTGTAGAACCACGAGAACACATGATGGAAACATTTCTGTTAGCGTCTCCTCATTGCTCCACACAGATCTGATGTTTTCATGTTTCATTTATTCACTCAGTCTGTTTACTGTTAGTCAGACAACAGGAAGCAGTTTTCTGCAATATTTTCAAAAGTTCTTCAAATTTTTAGCATTTCATGTTGATCCAAACTGTACAACAGAAACCTGAGAGTCACAACATGGATGTGACATACAGCAGGATCATGTGTAAGATCTACAGGAAGTACAATACTTCCCCCGCTGAAACCTTTGCAACTTAAACCTGCAATAAGTCATTTTTTCACAGTATATTCATTATAGCCACTTCAGGGTTCTGCATTCCTAGATGAAGAAGGTATGCAGTGAATCTGATGCTTGCAGCCTGTGTCTCTGCAGTAAGTCAGCAGCAACATGGAGCTGAACCAGAGGCCTCTGCTGTTTCTCATCGCTGCTCCACACAGGAGGAAACACGGACTGGAAACTCTCCCTGAGAGCTGGACAACAACTGAGACCATAAATCCCTCAGCACTCTCAGTGTGTGTGTGTGTGTGTGTGAAATGAGACATCACATTAATATTTTAACCCCACGAGTCCAATATGTAATTGTGCACGTTTCCTTTCTCTAATTTAATATTTTCTGAAGCCGGCATCATCATCCAAATCAAATCAACGTGTGTTGTCTTTTGAAAGGACACTTGAATATTTTCCTCCTGCAGGATTCCCTCTGCTCAGACTCTAATCTTACTGTAAATCTAATTTATTACATGCATAAACTGAGATAGTTTGAGCCCCACTGTACATCCTTCCTCCTCCGCCTGCAGGAAGCTAGATTAGCTGAACGTAGTTAAATTGTCCAATAAGTGGCCTGAGTTCAGTATATAAGTGTAGAAAAGAGAATCACCTTGTGAATTATGTGAGCAGCAGGACACGTGTCACTGTGAGGACTAAACTACGGTGCTCAACACACGCAAACAAAGAACAAGTAAAAAACTCTGCAAATTGAGAAAACAAACAAAACATAGAAAGTGTGTTTGTGAGTTGATCATTTTAGCCATGTTATTTGTATTATTATTTAAAGTTTTAGGCACTTCAGATGTTTAGATCCATAATGCAGCAGCATCAGGGAGGCGTCTGATCATCCTAAAGTTATTCTGGAGCAACAACGAGCCTGAACATCCAGCCAGAGTCATAAAGAACCAGAAGAACCAGGAGAACCAGCAGCAGCAGATCAACATCATGGAGTCAGTCTGATTACATGAAGAACTGTGGAAACGTCTCTAAGACGCAGAACAACCGACCTGCTCAGAACCTGAAACACCTCGGACAGTCAGATCACCTCTCCCTGCCCTAACCAACTACAAGGGCCGCCCCGCTCCCACCTCCCCCAGCGGCAGCAGCAGCAACCTCGCAGAGGAGCTGAACAGCTTCTTTGCCAGATTTGAGACCTCCATCTCTACACACCTGCGGCCACTGCTCCCTCCTGACTCCAGCACCCCAGCTCTCTCTCTCTCCAGGAGCATGAGGTGAGGAGGAACCTGCGAGCAGCGAACCCCAGAAAGGCTGCTGGCCCGGATGGTATCCCGGGGGCAGTGATAAAAGCATGTGCCGAAGAAACTAGCAGGGATCCTCACCAAGCTTTTCAACTTGTCCCTGTCACATGCCACTGTCCCCACATGTCTGAAGGCCTCCACCATCATCCCCATCCCCAAGAAAACTGCCATAGACAGCCTCAGTGACTACAGACCAATAGCCCTGACGTCTGTAATCACAGAGGATGCCATAGCCCTAACCTACATACAGCGTTGAGCCACCTGGACAACAAGAAGACCCTGTGAGGATGCTCTTTGTGGACTTCAGCTCGGCTTTCAACACCATCATCCCAGACATTCTTTTAAACAAACTCCTACAGCTACAGATCCCCTCCCCCATCTGCAGGTGGATCAAAAACTTTCTGTCGAGCCGCCCACAGTCTGTCAGACTCGGCCACCACCACTCCTCCTCCATCACACTCAGCACCGGATCTCCTCAAGGCTGCGTCCTGAGCCCTCTCCTGTATGCACTGTACACATACGACTGCTCCCCGACCCACACTACCAACCGCATAATAAAATATGCGGACGACACCACTGTGGTCGGACACATCTGTGACGGGGATGAGACAGTGTACAGAGCTGAGGTAGAGAGACTGTCACTCTGGTGCTCAGAAAATAACCTGACCCTGAATGTCCAGAAGACAAAAGAAATCATCATGGACTTCAGGAAAAACAGGCAGGATCACACCCCACTCCTCATAAATGGAGAACGGGTAGAAACTGTCAACACCTTCAGGTTTCTGGGCACCCACATCTCTCCGCCGACCACTCCTGGGGTCTGTTTCACAAAGCAGGTTCAAAAAACTCTGAGTCAAATCCTGAACTCTGAGTTGATCTACTCTGAGATAGGAAACTCTGAGTTTTCGGTTTCACAACAGCTGATTTGAGTTAGTTTAATCAACTCAGAGTAGTTTAACCTGGAGCTCCACAGACATATAAAGCCAGCATCAATGGAGCCCAGATTCGATGATGAACATGGAAACTGAAAGAAAGAGGGCAGCATTTTTCACCCCGATTGAATTGGAGATATTAATGACTGCGTACGGAGAATATGAGCACGTATTTAGGAAAAAGTGCAACACTGCAGCGGCTGCGAAAGAGAGGGAGAGGGCATGGGAGAGCATTGCTGCTCGGGTCAATGCGTAAGTTTAAATGTAATATTTTGCAATCACAATAACTATTGAAGGGCAAATTGCATGAATGGAGCCTATTAATTTATTTCATGTAGGTGCAATCCGGCGGGGGTGAAGCGCACTTGGCAGCAGCTTAAAATGAAATATAAGAACATTGTTCAAACAGGTCAGACATCTGCATGACTTGACTCTGAACTTCTTTGATCCCTTCCATAATGCTCTTTTAACACTCAAATGTCTTCTTTATATTGTATTAAACAATGAAGCCTAATAAACTAACCCAGATTTTTACTCAGCCAACAGAAAGAGGGCAGATGCCCGAAAAACAGGTGGTGGCCCAGCAGCCCCACCTCTAACGGAGGCAGAGGAGCTGGCCCTGAGCCAGAATGTGGGAAGGCCAGTGGCAGAGGGAATCCCTGGTGGGAGCTCATCCTCTGAGCTCCCACCTCAAGACACAAGTGCCTACATAAAATGTAATATTTCTCTGCCTATATACTCCTCTTTTGGGTGCCTATTCACACTAATATTTATTTCCCTGTCATGTCTTTCATTTTATCCCAACAGATTCTGATGGTGCCATCTGCCTGGTGGAGCCCCCTCACGCCACAGCAGACCCTGCAACTGTAAGTAGGCAACACTCTGAAGATTTTGCTGAATGGTAGTTTAAGTATAGTAAAAAATATCACTCATCCAGGACGTAGACAATGAGGAGGAAACGATGTCTGCTGCCTTCACAGAGGAGGAACCTGGAAGGCCTTTTGAGGTAGAGTCTTTATGTTACTTTCTAGATTTCTCTTCCCATTGACACTTCTGATCACTGTGGTGGAGTACAGAGTGACACTGAAGTATTAACACATTCTCATCCTTTTGCTTAGAGTGTGGCTGGGCAGCAGCAGGAGACTCCCCTGACCTCAACTGCAGAGATTGACACAGTGAGACAGCTGTTCATGAAACTCCAGAGATTTATTGTGTGTAATTCATGTGCAACAGGTTAATTTTATGTCCTCTTAATGTATTCCCAGTTACCAGTAAAAGAAATTTATAAAATTCACCTCCTAAATAAAATCCAGAAGACCAAAAAAGAAATGCTATACCTCGACCGCCAGATTAAAAAAGCAGATTTAGAAATCGAAATACTGGAACATAAATTAAAGGTGGGTGCATGGTCACATGTCAATTATGTCAATGTTAACTATTGGAACATTAACTTAACTAGCTTTTGTATTTGTAGGAAATAAAGAAGACCAACTGAAATGTGCCTCATGTTTTTATTTGTGGTGGTGCTTTAAACTCAAAAGTGATTAGTACAAATCGTGTCTCTGACCGCTCGGCCATCCTGCATAGCTGGCAGGTGGACGGGGTCTTCATCGGGGTCATCAATCTGTAGGGCGGGGTGTTGCTCTCCTCTAATAGTGGCGATATTATGAAGAACAACAACTGCCACAATAATATCGCAGGCCCTCTCAGGGGTCACCCTGAGGTGACGTAGGCACTGGAAACGGGCTTTCAGCAGGCCTATGGTCATCTCCACCCGGGCTCTCGTCCTGCTGTGAGCACGGTTGAAGTTTTGTTGGGGGCCTGGCTCAGGGTCCGGGTAAGGGGTCAGCAGCCTTGGTTGGCAGGGGTAACCCCTGTCACCCAGCAGAAGGCCGTCAAACTCTCCTGTAATGTAGAGAGGATGCATGGGGTGTTGTAAAGGGGGGAGACAAGAGAAATTTACTGCAAATCTTCAGGTTTCTCACCGTGCTGCAGCCTGGCACTCAGGTTTGACTCGCGGTATATCCTTGAGTCATGAACAGACCCAGGCCACTTGGCCTCCACATCGGAGATTATGTGTGCAGCATCACATATGATCTTGACAGTGCAGAGAATGACAGATATTAGTTAAATTATGAGGAAGTGCTAAACACAGTGAAACTTCTTAGTCTACATGTACCTGCACATTAATGCTGTGAATGGACTTCCTATTCACATAATCAGCCTCATTATGTGAGGGAGCCGTGATGGGAATGTGAGTACCATCTATGCAGCCAATGATATTGGGAAATCCTAAAACAAATAAAAATAATAAAACTTACTAATTCAAGTCTGAGGTGGCAGCACAATGTCATAATACAGCCTGATATTAAAGGAATTCAACAGATCTGTACATCCTTCACCTGCGATCCTGTGGAACTCTTCCTTAATGGCCCTGACAGGTTTGTGTCCAGGGAAGACAACAAATATAGGTAAAAGTGTTTTCAGGGCGAGGCAGACTCTTCTGATGGCCCTGCATACAGTTGCCTTACTTAGGTGCTCAGCATCTCCTATGTTATACAAAAAACTGCCATTGGCAAAAAAACGCAGCGCCACACACAAAATCTGCTCCGATGTGAGCGCATGACTGCGACTCGTGATATTTGAAATTTGCGGACGGATGAGGTTGTGTATGTAAATTATAGACTGTTTAGTAAAACGGTACCGCTCAAAAAGAAAATTGTCCGGGAGGGCTAAAATATCAATGCGTGGTCTAAGTACTATCTGCCGACAGATATGTAATTCACTCCGCAGGATTGCTGCACCTTCGTCCACAGGATCGTGATTAAAAGGACACGCCATGTTTAAACAGTTAACACCAAACGTTTCCTTCTGAAGCTAGAGGACGATCTGACAGCGCAGAATGAGGAAATCAAATTAAGTATGTGGCTCTGAAAGTGGGCGGAGACGGAGAGAAACTCAGAGTTTCTTCAGGAAAACCTGCTACCTACCAGGTTAGATTCACGGAGTCCGTTACTATGGCAACCGTGCTTGGGGTAAAGTTACCTCACTTTGTGAAACAGGTTAGAGTTACCCCTCTCTCTCGGGTTTGACTGACCCTCCTTTGTGAAACGGAAAACTCGGAGTTTCCGTGATTCCAGGGTTAACAGACTCTGAGTTTTCAATAAACCTGCTTTGTGAAACGGACCCCTGGTCCTTTAACATCAGGGCCCTGGTTAAGAAGGCTCAGCAGCAGCTACACTTTCTACGCATCCTCAGATAGAAGCATCTGGACACAAAGCTGCTGCTGGCCTTCTACCACTCATCTGTGGAGAGTGTCCTGACGTACTGCCTGGGAGTGTGGTACGCTGGATGCAAGGAGGAGGACAGGAAGGCGGTGCAGAGGGTCATAAACACTGCCCAAAAGATCATTGGCTGCCCTCTGCCCTCCCTGGAAGAGATCTCCCTATCCTGCTGCCTCAGGAGAAAGAAAGCCATCATCGGCGACCCCTCACACTCTGCCCACCACCTGTTTGGACCCTCATAAAACCACCAACTCCACAACAACCAACAATCTACCTCATCCTACCCTCCAGCACCTTAATCTTTAAGCACCTCATCACTTTATTGGTAATGTAGATAAGGTTGCACTTTATTACGTTTTGCACTGTTTTTCTTTAAATTACACTGTACTGTGTTATATTCTATGTTGTGTTTTTCTTTTGTATTTTTCTTGGTGACACTGCAGGAGCATCCCTCAATTTCCGTTGTACAAAATACAATGACAATAAAGATGATTCTGATTCTGATCAACTACTGTAATCAGTCAAAAGTCAAAGTTCTCCCAAAAAAAGTTATGGACTTAGTGACCTCTGACCTCTGCTGGTGCAGCCAGTAGCTGTTTACCACTGCTTGATCTGAAAGATGGACGAATTAAAAGGATATTTGTTATCAGCGACCATCAGATACCTGCTGTCTCCAGAATACAAGCTCCACAGTACGTGCTTTACGGTACGCATATTCTGTCACTTCCAGTCACCGGTGTTACTGCCACGGTGCTCTCTGTTCTGCTCACCTAAACAAATTTTCATGTATTCCACACACTAACAATCATCTCCTTAACTTTATATAACCACTTATCTTACAGCTCTCATATCTAGAAACATGGTTTACAAGTTTATTAGTCGATCTAACCCATGACAATCCAGAGTTGAGACCACGAAGCAGAGCTGCAGTCTTACACGCTTCTCTGCGCCTCCACTAGAGCAGCTGCCCACCCAATCATCTAGTATAGAGACTGTGTCTGTCCCTCGTCCACCTGCATTATTTAAAGATAAAACAAACAGAAGAGGAGTAAATCATAAACACTTAATAAAAATTAAATCAACATCTCCAAGAGTCCAAAACAAGATAATTAAATGTGGACTCTTGAATATTAGGTCCTTGTCCTCTAAAGCTGTTTTAGTAAATGAATTAATATCTGATTATGATATTGATTTATTCTGCCTCACTGAAACCTGGTTGCAGCAGGATGAATATGTTAGTTTAAATGAATCCACTCCCCCCAGTCATTGTAATACTCATATTCCTCGAAGTACTGGTCGAGGTGGTGGAGTTGGAGCCATATTTGACTCTAGTTTACTCATTAATCCTAAACCTAAACTAAATTATAATTCATTTGAAAGTCTCGTTCTTAGCCTGACTCACCCAACCTGGAAAACATTACAGCCAATATTATTTGTTATATTATATCGAGCTCCAGGTCCTTATTCTGAATTTCTATCTGAATTTGCAGAATTTGCATCAGGCTTGGTCGTTAAATCAGATAAAGTAATTATTGTAGGTGATTTTAATATTCACGTCGACAACCATAGTGATAGTCTTAGTACTGCATTTATCTCTTTGTTAGACTCAATTGGCTTCTGTCAGAGTGTAAACAAACCGACTCATTGTCTGAACCACACTCTTGATCTTATACTCTCATATGGCATTGAAATTGATCATCTAATAGTCTTTCCACATAATCCTATCCTATCTGACCATTTTCTAATAACCTTTGAGTTCATACTACTGGACTATAACCCTTTTTTCAGAAACTCCTACAGCAGATGTTTATCTGACAGTGCTGTAGCCAAATTTAAGGAAACAATTACTATAGTATTAAATTCAATGCCATGTCTTAATGTTACAGAGGACTTAGCAGCTTCCTGTAGCCCCTCACACATAGATCAGCTCGTTAGTAATACTACAGAGTCATTACAGACAACTCTTGACTCTATTGCACCTCTGAAAAAGAAGAGAATAAAACAGAGGAGGTTAGCACCATGGTATAGCCAGCACACTCACAAATTAAAGCAAGAGGCACGTAAATCTGAACGTAAATGGCGTGCCTCTTAACTGGAAGAATCTCGCCTAGCCTGGCAAGATAATCTTGCAATTTATAGGAAGGCTCTGCGTAATGCCAGAACAGACTATTATTCCTCATTAATTGAGGAAAATAAGAACAACCCCAGGTTTCTCTTCAGCACTGTAGCCAGGCTAACAGAGAACCACAGCTCTATTGAGTCATCTATTCCTTTAAGCCTAACTAGTAATGACTTCATGAGCTTCTTTAATGATAAAATTCTAAATATTAGAGACAAAATTCATCACCTTTTGCCTTCAACAGGAACTGTTGAGGACATCTGAATTCTGATACAGTAAATTTGGAAATAGCTATAAAACCTGACATATATTTAGACTGTTTTTTTCCCATCAACCTTCAACAAATAACTTCAATAATTTCTTCGTCAAAGGCGTCAACCTGTCTCTTAGACCCCATCCCAACCAGGCTGCTTAAAGATGTATTACCTCTAGTTAGCATATTCTTGTTGGATTTGATTAATCTGTATTTATTATCAGGATATGTCCATACAAACAGTTTATTTGAGAAGTTTCAGTCAGGATTTAGAGTGAATCATACTTCTCATGGAGTCCCACAAGGTTCTGTACTAGAACCACTTCTATTCAGTTTATATATGCTTCCTCTAGGGAACATTATTAGGAATCACTCCATTAATTTCACTGCTATGCCGACGACACCCAATTCTATTTATCGATCAAGCCTGATGAAACCAATCATTTAACACTGCTATGTGTGTGGCCGCTGCCTGCTACCTGCTGCCTGATACCTGCAGCCTGCTGCTTACTGCCTGCTACCTAGTGCCTGCTACTTGCTGCCTGCTGCCTGTGTGAGCTGCTGCCTGCTACCTGCTGCCTGTGTGAGCTGCTGTCTGCTGCCTACTACCTGCTGCCTGTGTGAGCTGCTGCCTGCTGCCAGCTACTTGCTGCCTGCTACCTGCAGCCTGCTGCTTACTGCCTGCTGCCTGCTGCCAGCTACTTGCTGCCTGCTACCTGCAGCCTGCTGCTTGCTGCCTGCTGCCTGTGTGACCTGCTACCTGCTGCCAGCTACTTGCTGCCTGCTACCTGTGTGAGCTGCTACCTGCTGCCTGCTATCTGCTGCCTGCTACCTGCTGCCTGTGTGAGTTGCTGACTGCTGCTTGCTACCTGATGCCTGCTGCCTGCCACTTGCTGCCTGCTACCCCCTTCCTGCTACCTGCTGCCTGCGTGAGCCGCTGCCTCCTCCAGACAATAATTAATCAGAGTAAACAGAGGTTGGGGTGAAGTCGCGGCTGCTTTGCACTACCTGCTCTATTCAGAGCTGTTCTGGTTCCTGCAGTCTAAATATTAATCCCGCAGATAGCAGCACTGTGACCTGGATACACACACAAAGGCAGTCAGGTAGACAATGAGGGCCGGGCTGTTGCTTTGTGTTTCCTGTGTGCTGTATCGCATTAATTTCCAGCACTGATATGACAGACGGTCTTTACATAGCGATAAAAAAGACACTGGCCTCCTTCTCTCAGGTCACCAGATCAGCTCAGATTAGTGCTGAGACTTCACCAGCTGCATTTATGTTCCAGTTATTACTTGAATAAGGAACCAAATAAAACATCTTCATGTTCTCATTAGAACGAGAATGAACAATCTCCATTTAAAACAGCTGCTTTAAAGGTTTTACAACTAACTTGTTCTTCTTCTTCTCCTTTCGTCTTTTTCCTTCAGGTGTCACCACAGCGAATCCGTTACCTCCGTCTAACCCTGTCTTCTGTATCCTGTTCACTACATAAAGCGTTTATAACCAACAAACTATGATTTTCATTATTGATTTATCTGTAGATTATTTCATCAAATATACATATACTTACATATGCATTTTACATTTAGTCATTTCTGACGCTTTCATCCAAAGAAGACTTTAAATAATCAAGCGTGGGAGTACAGTGACTCAAAAGAGCTTATTAATCATTTTATTCATAATAACCTCTTAAAAACGTCTCGTTTTGTCAAATAAAGGGTCCAAAAGCAGACTTTCACTGTACACTGATATGAAATAAAGAACAACAGTAATCTAGTTACTACAGTGCAGGTAAATGAATGAATGAATGAATATATATGACTTGATATGAGATGAAATTAAAATGCAGATACAATCAGGTTAAAACGACAGCACAGTTTTATTTAGCAAAGTGAAATGTAAACAATATAATCACATAATTACAGTAGAAAAAGAAGAAACAAATTATTTCCAAATATTTAAAATAAAAAAAGTCAAATATTTATGGAAATTACACATTTCTTTATTATAGTATTTTTGGCTTTGTTGATGGATGATGAACACTTTATTGAAAACAAGTAAGTGAAGCACATAAATGTCTGATGAGGTCTATCTGACCAACTGTTGCATGTACTATAAAATAAGAGATAATTACCAGCGTCTGGATTATTTTCTAATGAAAGACAACAGAGCGTTTAGTTTGTGTGTCCAGTTGTCATGTTGTCATGTTGTCATGTTGTCATGTTGTCATGTAGTCATGTTGTCATGAGCTGCAGTGAAACCATTCACTGACAGAAATCTCGTCTTACATAAGTAAGTCCAGGTTTAAAACCAGAGCTTCTGATATAAAATATATATTGAACTTTTTTAATTGTTACTTTACTGTAAATGCAGAACTTTTTTGTCCACGTCAGGTCACGTAGGTTACCATGGTGATTCAAACTGGATTAAAAGTTAGCCTGAAGTTAAACCTGAGTTAAGATGGCTGCAGGCCACATGTTTCTCTGAGTAACCTGGTGACACCCTGATGGTTGCCGTGTGACATATACACATGTTGACATGTAACACACACACGATGCGACGGTCCTTAAAGATGACGTGGAAAACTGTCATGGCGACGCACGACCGGCATTTTCAAACCGGCATCGAAGCGAGAGGAGTTTGGTGTTTCTCCCGCACACCGCGGAGAGTTTAGTAAGGACAGAAAAACTAAACTCAACTCAACTCAACGAAACTCAACGAAACTCAACTAAACGAAACTCAACTAAACGAAACTCAACTAAACGAAACTCAACTCAACGAAACTCAACGAAACTCGACTCGACTGTCCACATTGAACTAAAGTTGTGGACATTGTTTATGTTTTGTTGTATAAATATTTTTTGAAACAAAAAGAAAAGTGGGATTTTCACACTTTCTGTTTAAGGTTGTATGAATTGTGTTTTGAATTTATGCATCCTTTGTGTGGTTTTCATGAGGTAACTAAATGTAATAAATGTTATATTGTCAGGCTGAGACCTGTCTTAGACCTGGTTACTTCAAACACCCGTCACAACACTCTGTGAACCTGGTGACCTCTGGGTCTCTCAGCAAGGAGGGCTTTGGCTAATGAATAATCCAGGAGAAACATTAGTGTCATTGAGAGAGATTATTAATGGACAATTTGTCTGCAGATTAAGTTTTTAGGACCAACAAGTTCGACCTGCAACAAACAAACAGTTTGTGACACGAACTCCAGTTTCTATGCAAGTTTTTGGTTTAAAAAATGTCAACACTGCTTATTTGATCTTATCTCATCTTTTTGATTGAACTTGATCCTGTTTTCTTGTAAATGTTATGCTGAGCACTTTTTCATCTTGAACTGTGTTGTAGATATTAAGTTTATTATTCATTTACAAATATTATTTTCATAACTTCCTGTGGTCTCTGTGTGTATGTTGCTTGAATTTGGGTGTTTTCTTTTCATTACTTTAGATTTTGATATTTTTGGTCTGATTTTGATGTTTCTGTAGAGTTGGATTATGATATGTCCTCTATGGAACATGAATATTTACAGTAAATAAACAAATCTTTATTTAGATGTGTCCAGTAGTTTTTTGAGAAAGCGTGTGCGGGTGTGTCCCTGCTCTGTAACTGTGGCTGAACACTCTGCTGCTGCTCAGATGAATTATGAGACTGGAGGTAATTGCTTCAGTTTGCTGAACCATAACTCAGCGGCTGCGGCCTGGCAGGAGGGACGTTAGCAGCAGGTAACAGACGTCTCACACTGTCACATGATTCATTGTAGAAGAATGAGAATGAATTCAAACTGTCACTGCAGTTTTATTTCTATGCTCATAAATCTGTTAGAGAAGCATCTCTTACATTTGGGAGATTTTACTCATTTTGATGACGCTGCAAGGAATTATGGAATAATCTGTTTTGCCTGAGGAAGCAACAAGACAAAGATGACGGGACAGTGACAAACATCTGCAGTCAGCTGTGCAGAAGTAAAGGTTAAAGATCAAGGACCCAACATGCATTCAAGTGGTTCCAGCTGAAAGAAAACTTTATGTTCTTCATTCAACAGCCTACAGTAGAGCAACGAGAGAGATGAAGGTGGCACAATGCCATAGTTTCCATTCAAATCCTGGAAAATCACAGTGAATGTTTGTTTCCATCCACTGCTGTTGTGTGAATATCAGCAGATAAACAGCAGGGGGCGCTAATTCTCACGTCAGTGTCATTAAATTGTTGTAGAAGAAGAGGACACAACGATATGGCGTCATTAACAGAGCCGCAGTCAAAGGTCTTTTTTTTTTTCAATTTTTCTTTGTCTGCAAATTTTGTGTTATTTAGGAAAACCAGCGTGTTGATGACATCACGTCTGGTGGTGAAATGCTAAACAAAGCAAATAGGACTGATCTCTGTCAGCTGCTTCTTTTAGAGCATCAGACATTGACATTTGAATGAAATGCTTTTCACAATTCACTTTGATGATTGAGAGTCATTCCTGCTGGTTTAATGAGGAACTCAAATACAAACACATCCAGACAGAAGTTAGGTGTTAACCCTCATCAGCCGCCGCTGTGGTGCCCACAGCTCCTTCCTGCAGACATTTCATCTTGCAGACGCTCCTTCTTCCAAACGCTTCGCCCTGCAGGGCATACGCTTTGAGCTGCAGATACTTCACCCTGCTGTCAGGACTCGTCAGCAAACACACTTCTTAAGAGACAACATTTTGGAGCTGATACACAGATTCAGTCTGTCCCAACATCCAGTTTGTGGTGTGTGTGTGTGTGTGTGTGTGTGTGTTTTGCAGCTGTCTCACCTCTGTACGACAGATATCAGCTGCAGGTCCTGTCTGTGTGTGTGTGTCTGTGTGTGTGTGTGTGTGTGTGTGTGTGTGTGTGTGCGCGCGTGTGTGTGTGTGTGTGGTGGGGTCCCAGGGACCATTGAGCAACACTGGAAGCGTGCAGTTCACGTGTCCTCCTCCCTCCCCTCCACTTGTCTGTCTGGCTGAGTCAAATGGAGGCTGAATGTCATCTGAGTCTCTATGGGGGGGGGGGTTGGCCGTCAGCCTGAGATGGTGATGACCCCGGCGAGGCAGCGCAGACACGTGTTAGCAGGGACTGAAGATGGACAGACAGAGAGATTAAGAGTCAGACTGGGTGAAGTTCTGGTTGACCACAGTTATTACCTCACCTCTGCCCCTCAGAGGTCAGAGGAGGTTTAAATCTTACTCTCAACTCGAATATGGAGGTTCAACTTCTATGAACTTCAGAACTGAAAAGTCTGCAAACTGAGATTTATGCTGAACATATTATTAAAATGACAGTTTATTCAAAAGATGTGTTTAGAACTGGGCAAAGTTTTAGGTTCTAAAAGTAAAGTGAGGATCTTGATTAAGATGGTGAACATGCTAAACACATACCAGTGATTGGTCGGTTCTGACTATGTCTGTTTTAGTCCTTTTGGTTCTTTTTGTTGCCAGACTTTGCTCTACTGACGTAGGTGATATGAGGATCATAAAGAAGGACTGAGACTCCAGAGTCAATGATAAATAATGATAATATTACTTACTAACAAACTAAGTGAAAGGTTTTGGTTTGAAAGCACTAATGTTGCAGTGTAGACCTCTAAAAGCACATCCCTGAATCTCAGATGCGTTGCTGTTTAAACAGCAGAAATCACCTCTGGAGAAATGACAAGTTCATTTGAGCCTGTTTCGGGGTCACAGAGTGTTTCCCCTTTAACAAGCCACTAGTTGTGGTCAGGTTTGGTTATGAAATAGTTTCTGGCAGGCAGGTTTGGCAGTGCTTTTAAAGCCTGGGCAGCGTTGCTCAATCGGCCCTGCCTTTCATCACCACAGCTCACAAATTAAACACGAGCTGATGGTTAGAAGATAAGGCTAATCTCAGACCGATCTGCAGAATTTCAACTCTGCTTCCTCTTATCTACAGAGCTGGCGCAGGGAGACGTCCATATCTGCGCGGCACGTTGTCATCATACCATACTGTCTGACCTTTGTCACCATTAAACTGGAGTCTGTCTTTTTATAATCTGTCTGCTGGAACAGATGACTGCTGGGAACACAGTTCACACATCACAAAGTGACGGGCAGACATTTTAGAGGCTTTGCCATGACCAAAGGTGAGACGCAAAATGGCCAATAGGAGCCCACAAAGCACAGCAAGTGAAAGCACAGTGAATGGAGAGGGACTCAAAGAGCAAATTTAGGAAATCATCACCAATTTATGATCACAATAACAATCTAAAGCACGTCAGCAGCTTCAGTCCGCTGTCTGTCTGCATATGATGCTTTCAGGTACAGAACTGAATATAGGTCAGCTGCATTTTAGTCCACACACAACCTCACTGCAAGCTGGACATCAGGAGGAGTTACATGTTACACTCAAAAAATGGACAAAAATAAACTTGAATTTTGAAAATATGACACCGAATGCCAGTGAACTGTATAGAATCAGCTTTATTGGCCAAGTATGTTCATGCATACAAAACAAAGACAACAAAGCTGAACAAAGATAAATATAATATACAAATAAAAATAGCAACAGCATACAATGTCTCCTTTGACCTCTGTGCTCACGCTGAACATTAACCCCAGAACAGGTACCCCTTCTTCTTGGTGTAGACTTGCTGTCACATTTTTCTATTTCTATTTATTCCAACCACGTTTCATTCATACAAGAAATCGTTTTTTTTCTGATGGGAAATCCGACAGTGAAACTGCTCAAACTGCAACACAGACAACCAACATTTCTGATCTGCCAGAAATCCAACTGATCATTGATCATGGAGTTAATTATTCAGACATGAAGAACACAACATGAAAATGGTCTTCTTCAAGTCTGAAGCAGCGGCTGAGACTCAACAGCTGACTTCAAATCACAGAATAACAAAAAACTAATAAATAAATATAATGTTAAATAAAAGATGACCAGTATATTTAGAATATACATTATTATTAATATTATACTCATGCACGTGCACAACTCTGCACAAGCAGACATGCAACATAAGATTATTTTCTGTTATTGCATCATTACACAGCTGCTTCAGAGCAAAACACTGCAGTAACATTTATCCTAATGCCCAGAAGCACAAAGAACGTTAACATCTGTCACCATCTCTTATGACTCCTTTACGTTATTTCATTGTAGTTTATGTACTTTAATTTAATAACCAGTAATCAGCTCCTCATTCTGCACACGTGTCGTCTCTATCAGCTGCACAGAGCAGGTTTCCCAAACAACATTATTCCAATAATCTTTAAAGTGCTGATCAGTCGATTCCCTTCTTGTTTCACCTCTGCAGTAATGACACGTTAAAGAGCTGGGATGGATCAGGGTGATGGAGGACCCTCCTGTGCTCTGTATTCAGGTCTTTTATATGACATTATGACATATATATGACATTTTATGTAAGTTGTTTAGGTTAAATCCATTTTTCCTTCCAACCCAGACTCGCCTCTGTCCTCCAGCAGGCTGTTTCTAAAGCTAATCACTAATCAATCTGCATTATTAATGATCACCTTCAGCCTTTCCTGACATTAGTTTCCAAGACTTTTTATCTCTGAACAACCAGCAACACTTCCACCTGCGATGCAAACTGTGACCTCAGAAGTTACGTAGGTGCTCAAGACTCCTGCACATCAGATTAGACGTTCTACATGCATTCATTATACATCTGTGTTGCTACTTTATGCACATCAGATTAACATGGCTGCATTCAGGCTGTCTAGGTTGGTTGACTTAACCTGCTAAAACATCACGTCAGACTGTGGAGTCTGATTTATTCTGCTGGATTAGATGCAAATGAATTCAACATGAATTATTACATGCAAGTGAATTAAACTAATTATGGAAAGACAGTAAATTAAAATGGTCTGAATGAGCACAGTGGAACTTTAATTCAATTACAGGCACGTGGTGACTCGATGGCTCCCATTAATCATCAAATTTACAGAAATGATGCTTTGAGGAACCTTTACAAAGTTACAGTTACATTTGTGCATATTTACCATCACTGGTTGTCCTTCACATCAGATTTATACTCACTGAGGACTTCATTAGTAGCTGTTAGCAGTGCTGGGTAGGCCTTCTCTTTGCTCTCTGAACAGCTTCATTTCTTGGTGGCATTTCCACAAAATGTTGGACACATTCCTCTTCCTCTGTGATTGCATCACATTATTTCTGCAGATTTGTCTCCGGTTCGATTACATCCCAAAAGTGATCTGTTGGATTCAGATATTGTGCTGGCAATAATTAAATATTACAAAATAACTATAAAAAAATAAAACAATGTTTGTTCTTGTTCTCTGCGGGTGTGTCTACTCCTGCCAGTATTTATTAAAAATGTGTTTTCAAATTGTATTTAGTTAATTTGATGTATATGTACGCTCCTGTGTGACAGACGCTGGCCAAATTAGTGTGAATGTACTTTCTTTCGCAAGCAGGTGACCTGAGGCTGCTCTCCAATTCTCCAACTTCAGATTTTCTCTGCTTTCATTCAGCAGAATGATGTTTGAGTGAAGAATCTGATGAAACAAGGAAACCCGTGTGCAGTCCTCCTCCAGGCATGTTTGAAAATGTTCCTAAAGCCTATAAAAGTGATATTAATGTTGATTTTAATGTGTGAAACAGAAGTATCTAAGTGGCAGCCATGATAAGCTGGCAGCTGGTTGAATTCTCTAGATGCTAAGGAGAGGTGCTTCAGTGCCTCCTTTATAATATAATATAAATATAATCTCCTTTAGCATAGCATATACTAACCAAGGAATGAATATCTCATCTCATAATTACATATCCCAGCATGAGTGCAGTTTGATTCTAGCTTTTAGCACCACTGTTGTGTTTTTTCACTGTTAAGTCCTTTTGAATTCTCCTTCACATCTTTCCTTGATCTTGTGATGTTTTCCATCGATGTTGAGGAAAAGTGGAAAAAACAATAGGACAGACTTTTATTGTCTCCATGTGCCTGGTTCGTCCGCCTCTGCACACCTGCCAGCTCTTCCTCCCACCTACCCCCCAGTGTTTGTTAATAAAAACTTCCGTTAACTGTTACTAGTCTGAGTCTGCACTTCTGCTTCACCTGTTTATCTCTCATCTCTCTCTCAACAGCGCGAGCAATGTTTAATAAAACGAATGAGCATTATCAAGGAGAACACAGGTAGGTGCAGAAAGACATAAAAAACAAGCTGCAGTGAACTCAGTTGACTCCTGCTGTCCCTCTGTGTGCTCACACACACACTCACCTAAAGACAACACTTAACCTTAACATGAACACTAACCCTAAATGTTTGTCCCTTGGTGGGAGGTAAGTCATCACTTGTAATGCTATAAAATGATTTATATCCCCGCATGATGATGAATAAATAACACACGCTCAGTGGCACTTCATTTATCACTATATCTCCATCTGTCCGTTAGCCTGATGCAGTAACTCCGCTTGTCGTTGCATCAGCAGGTTTTGAAAGTGCTCCTCCAGGGAGCGTGGAGGCGGCGAGCAGCGCCAGAAAGACACTTATTAAGTTGCTTGGCGTATCAAGCTCGATGGGGGAAACACGGCCGTGTGCTGCACTGAGCTGGCTCTGTGTTTGGGTCGCTGCGGAGGAAGGAAGCCTGGCCCAGCAGGCAGGTTGAGCAACAGCAGCAAGCAGACCAGGCCAACCGCCACCCTTTACCCAGTTGGGCTATTCTCTGATTGGCTGACGATCTGGGGGGAAGGTGGCCGAGCAGTGAGCGACCCCCTCTGAGTGATGACCCACCGAAACTCAGATTAACAGGCGCTGTGAGGGTCGTGGGTTCAACTCCCTGCTGTGTTGTTCAATACATGGAGCAACACGCCAACAGCACGGCTGCTGCTGCAGAGACCACCAGTATAACTGTACCACCAGTACTGCACACTGCTGTATAACTGTATTAACAGTACTGCAAACTGCTGTATAACTGTATTAACAATACTGCACACTGCAGTATAACTGTACCACCAGTACTGCACACTGCTGTATAACTGTATTAACAGTACTGCAAACTGCTGTATAACTGTATTAACAATACTGCACACTGCTGTATAACTGTATTAACAATACTGCACACTGCTGTATAACTGTATTAACAATACTGCACACTGCTGTATAACTGTACCACCAGTACTGCACACTGCTGTATAACTGTATTAACAGTACTGCACACTGCTGTATAACTGTATTAACAATACTGCAAACTGCTGTATAACTGTATTAACAATACTGCACACTGCTGTATAACTGTACCACCAGTACTGCACACTGCTGTATAACTGTATTAACAATACTGCACACTGCTGTATAACTGTACCACCAGTACTGCACACTGCTGTATAACTGTATTAACAGTACTGCACACAGCTGTATAACTGTATTAACAATACTGCACACTGCTGTATAACTGTATTAACAATACTGCAAACTGCTGTATAACTGTACCACCAGTACTGCACACTGCTGTATAACTGTATTAACAATACTGCACACTGCTGTATAACTGTACCACCAGTACTGCACACTGCTGTATAACTGTATTAACAGTACTGCACACTGCTGTATAACTGTATTAACAATACTGCACACTGCTGTATAACTGTATTAACAATACTGCAAACTGCTGTATAACTGTACCAACACTACTGCACACTGCTGTATAACTGTACCACCAGTACTGCACACTGCTGTATAACTGTATTAACAATACTGCAAACTGCTGTATAACTGTACCAACACTACTGCACACTGCTGTATAACTGTACTAACAATACTGCACACTGCTGTATAACTGTACTAACAATACTGCAAACTGCTGTATAACTGTATTAACAATACTGCACACTGCTGTATAACTGTACCACCAGTACTGCACACTGCTGTATAACTGTATTAACAATACTGCACACTGCTGTATAACTGTACCACCAGTACTGCACACTGCTGTATAACTGTATTAACAATACTGCACACTGCTGTATAACTGTACCAACAATACTGCACACTGCTGTATAACTGTACCACCAGTACTGCACACTGCTGTATAACTGTACCACCAGTACTGCACATTGCTGTATAACTGTACTAACAATACTGCACACTGCTGTATAACTGTACCACCAGTACTGCACACTGCTGTATAACTGTATTAACAATACTGCAAACTGCTGTATAACTGTACTAACAATACTGCACACTGCAGTATAACTGTACCACCAGTACTGCACACTGCTGTATAACTGTACTAACAATACTGCACACTGCTGTATAACTGTATTAACAATACTGCACACTGCTGTATAACTGTACTAACAATACTGCAAACTGCTGTATAACTGTACCACCAGTACTGCACACTGCTGTATAACTGTACTAACAATACTGCACACTGCTGTATAACTGTATTAACAGTACTGCACACTGCTGTATAACTGTACTAACAATACTGCACACTGCAGTATAACTGTATTAACAATACTGCACACTGCTGTATAACTGTATTAACAGTACTGCACACTGCTGTATAACTGTACTAACAATACTGCAAACTGCTGTATAACTGTACTAACAATACTGCACACTGCTGTATAACTGTATTAACAGTACTGCACACTGCTGTATAACTGTACTAACAATACTGCACACTGCAGTATAACTGTATTAACAATACTGCACACTGCAGTATAACTGTACCACCAGTACTGCACACTGCTGTATAACTGTATTAACAGTACTGCACACTGCTGTATAACTGTACTAACAATACTGCAAACTGCTGTATAACTGTACTAACAATACTGCACACTGCTGTATAACTGTATTAACAGTACTGCACACTGCTGTATAACTGTACTAACAATACTGCACACTGCAGTATAACTGTACCACCAGTACTGCACACTGCTGTATAACTGTATTAACAGTACTGCACACTGCTGTATAACTGTATTAACAATACTGCAAACTGCTGTATAACTGTACCACCAGTACTGCACACTGCTGTATAACTGTATTAACAATACTGCACACTGCTGTATAACTGTACTAACAATACTGCACACTGCAGTATAACTGTACCACCAGTACTGCACACTGCTGTATAACTGTATTAACAATACTGCAAACTGCTGTATAACTGTACCACCAGTACTGCACACTGCTGTATAACTGTATTAACAATACTGCACACTGCTGTATAACTGTACTAACAATACTGCACACTGCAGTATAACTGTACCACCAGTACTGCACACTGCTGTATAACTGTATTAACAGTACTGCACACTGCTGTATAACTGTACCACCAGTACTGCACACTGCTGTATAACTGTACTAACAATACTGCACACTGCAGTATAACTGTACCACCAGTACTGCACACTGCTGTATAACTGTATTAACAATACTGCACACTGCTGTATAACTGTACCACCAGTACTGCACACTGCTGTATAACTGTACTAACAATACTGCACACTGCTGTATAACTGTACTAACAATACTGCACACTGCAGTATAACTGTACCACCAGTACTGCACACTGCTGTATAACTGTATTAACAGTACTGCACACTGCTGTATAACTGTACCACCAGTACTGCACACTGCTGTATAACTGTACACTGTATATTTGTCCAGTTATCAACAGGAACCTGAAACCTGATATAACGGGAGGACGAGAGTTAAAACATGTGTTCAAACCTTCTAGATCTTCCCGCACTCTCCTGATCCAAGCCCCACCTCTTCTCTGCTCCAAACAGGCTAAAACAAACACACCCAACCCTGCCAGGCACTCACAGAGTGGTGGGGGAATCTAAGGGTGAAGTCAGGACAGATCACACAACGGCAGGAGGCATGCTGCTGCTTGCCATCACTCTCTGCCAGGCTGTAGCATCTTCTCACGATGTAACTGAACATAACATAAATAAATCAAATAAACGCCTCGCTGACACCCAACCCTCCGCTGATCTCTGACACTTGTTCTTGTTAAAAGTAGAGCTGAACATCATCTTCTGCAGGTAACTGGCAGCATGCCGAGGAGCAAACTGAGATGTGGTCTAGCCTCCATCTCATTAGTAGCTCTGATGAGCGATGCTTCATGCATCAGCTCTTCCAAAGGACACAATGAATCATCTAACAGGCCTGATTTGACTTACCTGGAGGTAACATTATGTTGTAGCGTGAACACGCTGTCAGGTTAAAAAAAATTTCAGAAAATCATTTAAAGAAAATGTGAATTAATTTTCCAACCTGCTTGTTTTTGTTTTTATCCATACGTCAACTTTTACTTTCATGTGTAAAATTAAAAAAAAGTACATTAAAAATGATTTACAGGTATGTTTGAATAGAACAGAGGCAGCCTGCAACATGCAGCGTAATTCTTCCCAATTGTAATGTGTAATGTTGTAATGTTGAAATGCAAACATACAGGGAACATATAGGAAACGAGATGTGACGTCGGTGAGCAAGGCTAATAATCAGCTAACTTTAATCTGTTTTACCAGGGATGCTGTGACTTTCAATCAGCTGTTCATCCAGGCTGACATTTCACTTACCTCCACTCTGTTTAGTATAATTACACTCATTTTACAAAATGAATGTGCTAATGATTTATTAGTGTTACAACATTTACCATCACACCTTTCCAATCAACACAGCACACCTGCAGGATGATGCCGCCTCACCTGTGTGAGACTCTTCTAGTCTGTACTGGTTTGTATTTTTTCTCAATAAGGGTCCTGTTGAAGGAGTGATTCACAGCCAACTGAGAGCTGTACCGCTGCCTGTTACTCGCTGCCGTTTTAATCCTGCAGCCAGAGCATTCCTGGCCTCAGACCAGCTGCAGCTCACACTCATCATGTCTGAGCATGGACGCATGTGTCTCTGTGTCTCTGCACTGAGGTTCAACTGGATCTCATTACAGGTACAGAGGTGTGCAAGCTCTGCAACATTACCATGGAAACAAGTCTCTTTATGGATCAACAATCACATGTATGCCTCCATTCAAAAGCAGCTGTCAATGAAACAGAGACTGGAAATTCCTACAGTGACACACACACACACAGTCGTGAACATCACATGTCCTTTGCTGTTTTTAATAAGAGTAATTGAATGTTGCTCTGTCATGCAGCACAGAACTGAAGTGTTTCCTGTAATTATGAACAAATTGAGCTAATATATATTTTATGAGGGAAAAAAATCCCTGAATTTCCGGCCCTGACAAATCGCAGCAGTTATAGTGCAAAACGTCTGATGCTAATAATGAATTTGAAATCCTTTGTTGTTGCTGTGTTTTAGTTACTAAAGTTATCCAAAAAAACCACAAAAATAAATTAAGGTGCAGTTTATCAGTTTTAGCTTTCACTCGCCATGCATGATTATGGCGGCGTGCAACAGTGCAGCGGCTTCTCGTGCTCCCGGGGTCTAGCCCTCTTTTACTACCCCTTACGTTGGTCCCGAGGCCAACTTCACTTGTGTTGCTTGGGCTAACAGACCTATAGTGTACAGCCAAACCGAACTTTTCAAAATAAGGAATGGTTCGGTCGAAAACACAACAACAACAACAACAACAACAGCGGCCCTCGGACTCAGGGCCTTGCTGGGCAGACTGCAGCTCCTGAGGACACCGAACTGGCGCAGAGGTGTCCGCCGGACAAAGGGCAAATGGAAGAGGTGTGAAAGGAAGCGGTGGATTATGTGTCTACGTGAACAAAGGTTGGTGTACGAACTGTGCTTTGGTGAACAGTCACTGCTCCGAGGCAGTAGAGTATATGACTGTAAAGTGCCGGCCACACTATTTGCCTTGTGAGTTTACGGCGGTGTTTGTCATGGCTGTTTACATCCCGCCAGGTGCTAATGCTAACGAAGCGCTTAAGGAGCGTCATGACATCATCAGCTCGCTCCAGCACAAGCATCCGGAGGCATTTTACGTGGTTGCGGGGGATTTTAACCACGTAAACCTGACAGACACTCTGCCTAAGCTATACCAGCATGTCACCATACCAACATGAGATAACATGCTGGACCGTGTCTACTAAAAGACGCATATAGAGCCGTCCCCCACCCCCACCTGGGCCTCTCTGATCACATCTCCATCATGCTGGTCCCCGCCTACCGTCCTCTGCTCAGACGCCAGACACCAACCCAGAGGACTATCACTGTGTGGCCCAGTGATGCGGCACTAACACTGCAGGACTGTTTCCACGGACTGGCAAATCTTCAGGGAGGCAGCTGCCCTTGAGAGACAGGTGGACCTGGAGGAATATACGTCAACTACTACATCAACAAGTGTGCAGAGGATGTCACCATCACCAGGACAATAACAGTCTACCCAAACCAGAAACACTGGCTGAATGTGGAGGTCAGGTCTCTGCTGAAAGCCAGGGATACTGCGTTTAGGTCAGGTGACAGTCTGGCACTCAGAGCGGCTAGGAGACGGCTGATAGCAGGAGTAAATAGTGCCACGCCCACATATGCCCGGAGGATCGAGGGACATTTTACATCCAATGATCCACGGAGTATGTGGAGGGGCATTAAGTGCATCACAGACTACAACACCAGAGGTGCACAGTGCCCCGGGGACCCCTCTCTGCCCGACGCTCTCAACACCTTCTATGCTCGCTTTGATGACTCGAACACCTCCTCCAGCACCAGACTCACTCCACCACCAGGAGAAGAGCCCCTCAGTGTGACTCCAGCAGAAAGTGAGGAGAATCCTCCAGAGGATTAACCCTCGCAAAGCTACGGGTCCTGATAACATCTCCGGGCAGCTGCTGAGGAGCCGTGCAGACAGCTGACGGATGTCCTGACAGACATCTTTAACACCTCCTGTGTTTAAGTCCCTTTGCTCTGATGAAGTTTATGCATGATACCACAACCTTCATGACAGAATCCAACTTCAACACTTTGCAGCACAGTGCTTGCTGGTGAATTAGGCAGTGAACTTGTAGCGGGGGGGTAAGACCCCGTTCTTCCATTTCCCACTTCACAAGCCCGATCAGACCCCACGACAGCATCCAAACATTTCTTGATAAATTCTCCATCAGTGAAAAGCTTACCGCTGCTTGCTATCAGTTGAGCAACCCGATAACTAGCTCAAACGGAGGACTGGTTTAGCTGAGCCTGGCGTACAAATGTATTCTGCTGAGCTAACAGTCTTTTTAGCTTTGAGAGTTTGACTGCATTTGGCCTTGCAAGACACCGCCTCTTGACAGATGAGACAAACAGCCTTTTCTTTGCATTGAACAAAAAAATCTAATCTAAGTTCTCTGTAACATTAAGACATGGCATTGAATTTAATACTATAGTAATCGTTTCCTTAAATTTGGCTACAGCACTGTCAGATAAACATCTGCTGTAGGAGTTTCTGAAAAAAGGCTTATAGTCCAGTAGTATGAACTCAAAGGTTATTAGAAAATGGTCAGATAGAATAGGATTATGTGGAAAGACTATTAGATGATCAATTTCAATGCCATATGAGAGTATAAGGTCAAGAGTGTGATTCAGACAATGAGTCGGTTTGTTTACACTCTGACAGAAGCCAATTGAGTCTAACAAAGAGATAAATGCAGTACTAAGACTATCACTATGGTTGTCGACATGAATATTAAAATCACCTACAATAATTACTTTATCTGTTTTAACGATCAAGCCTGATGCAAATTCTGCAAATTCAGATAGAAATTCAGAATAAGGACCTGGAGCTCGATATAATATAACAAATAATATTGGCTGTAATGTTTTCCAGGTTGGGTGAGTCAGGCTAAGAACAAGACTTTCAAATGAATTATAATTCAGTTTAGGTTTAGGATTAATGAGTAAACTAGAGTCAAATATGGCTCCAACTCCACCACCTCGACCAGTACTTCGAGGAATATGAGTATTACAATGACTGGGAGGAGTGGATTCATTTAAACTAACATATTCATCCTGCTGCAACCAGGTTTCAGTGAGGCAGAATAAATCAATATCATAGTCAGATTTAAATAATGCAGGTGGACAAGGGACAGACACAGTCTCTATACTAGATGGTTGTACATCGGTATTGTGAGCTTGATGTAGTTAAAGTCGTGGTCATGAGATGATTAATGGGAGAGGAAAGAAGAAAAAACAAAGTTCTGATACACAAATCTGTTTTTGTTACAACAAAGTGATATGTTGGTGTGCCTTGTGACTTCCTGTTTTATTTTGAAATGTAGCCATCAGATCACTTGCCCTTCTCTTGTGTGTCACCTATTGCCGTGATTCCTGATTGTCTCCACCTCTTCCCCATTACCCATCTGTGTGTCTATACAGGTTCTGTGTCTCCCTTTGTCCTGTGTTTGACTCATGTGCAATCGCCCAAACCATTTCCAAACCTTGAGTTTCACCTACCTCAAAAGCGTGTTTTTGATCATTTTTGTATAATTGTTATAGAGTTTTTTTTCCCTTAATTTGGTGGAGCTGTTAACAACTCATAGACATCTGAAATGTGACCCGACTACACACTGCTTTTAGTAAGACGTCAAAAGACTAAAAGGTTGAAACCACTGGTTTCATCTTTAACAATGTGTTGGATTTTAAAAGCTTCTTATATTATCCATTGAGTCAAATCTGCATCTGAACAACACATGAAAATAAGTAAAGTTCAAGTACCTCAAAACTGTACTTAAGTAGAGTACTTCATGGAATGTACTGAGTTACTAGATTTCTTGATTTTTACTTCCGGACCGTACTGACCCCCCTTCAGCTATCAGGGCCTCTGTGGGTGGAGGTGGGGGTTGTCCAGAATTTGCAGGCCGTCCATCACTCGTCCTGTCCTCCCCACACGGCTCAGCAGAGCTTGCATAACACTCCCTCTCCCCTCCAGCCTGAGAGGATGCTGGGCTCACTGCTCTCGCTTTATCTGATCACTCTGTCTGTATTTGTATCTTCTCTCTAGAAACCGGAGCAATACAGCAGTTGTGAAACGGCTGGCGAGTTGATGTGTCATGCTGGAACTGCTGGCTCAGCATGATGGATGATGGAGATTAATAAAGCTGGTTGGCAACAAGAGAAAGATGGACGGAGACTGTGATGAAAGATCTGCATCTCTGCAGAAGAGTCAGTGTGTTCTCAGTCACTTCTGTCATCCTGCTTGTCTTTGTGCCTCTGATCCTTCATTTATTTAATGTTTATTTGTAGATAAACATGTATCTATACAGCATGAACTCGTGCAACATACCACAGCATTTACAGCTTAATGATGTGCTTTTAAAATACATAAAACTTGACAGTAAAATTCATACAACACAAAATTCAACAACAAAGCAGCACAAAACACAAACAAACATCCCGTAAAGGTTTGATATTACTAAAAGCACCGGACCCTTGACTGAAGTGGACGTAGGACGTCTCATCGTCTCATCATCTTCTCGTCACTCTACTCTTTCCTCAGATTTCACCCTACTGATGTGAAACAGCCAAATACTTTCACAGAAACATAATGTTTCCTGAATTATGTTTTTTATCAACATTATGAGAAAAACTAGACAATGAATGTATGAGATGTTGAACATACTTTATTTGTTTATACAATATCTGCTCGATTAACATGTTTTATGTTCAGTCACCCAGGAGATATGTTGATATGTGGGTCTTTGTTTTCATGTAAGTGGCTCCTGGTTGCCGTTTTTTTTTGAGAAATTAAATGTACAAATTCTCAGATTCCAACTTCTTAAATGTGGATATTTTCTGGTTTCTTCAGTCCTGACAGCAAACTGAATATGTTTGGGTTGTGGACAAAACAAAAAGATTTGAGGATGTTCTTGGTCTTTAGGAAACACTGATTAACATTTTTTTTACCCCTTTCATGGTAACTGAGAAAATATTAAATAGATTAACTGATAATAAAAAATAATTCTGACAGTGAATTATTGCTGTAATATAATGAGAAGTATCCAAAAATGAAGAAATGACTAATAAAAGAAGCTCAAACTCCAAACAGAAATATATGAATCAACACTAAAAATGCATCAGAAAGACAAATGATAACGATATTTGTTTGTGATGCAGAGAAGTTGAGATGATGTCATGATGCTCAGCAACTCACTGTCAGTGGGCAGCGCCCCCTGCAGGTCACACTGAGCAGCTGATCTCACTCATATCTTATCACTTAACATTAGCACTGCATCAGTCTGGCTGACATTACCATGGTAACGAAGACAAGACACCAGCAACAGAATGACACAGCTGGCCCTGAAACTAATACTTGAAACTTTTATACCATGAATCATGATCACCTCAAATCCAGCAGATATGTTTCAACGTTACAGTGTTTTTAGAGCCAAAGTCCCTCTTTTTGTTCCTATACTTCCACCACAGCTCAACAGGGAAACACAAAGAGGGAATTTGATGCTAAACAGACTGTAAATGTGTCAGATATCCACTTGATATGACTAACTCACACTGATGAAGCCTCAGAGAAGCTTCACATCTACTTTAAATGACTGTGTGTGAGATGTGTCAGATATCCACTTGATAGGACTAACTCAGGGATCACCGTCTCACACACACACACACACACACACAGTGACTCTGCTGCCAAAAGCCTCACTGAGGATGTCAGCAGGACGCTGTGAAAGGGGTGAAGATGTTCGTTTGGGATGCAAACAGTTACCTGAGGGGCAAGTAGTCCCGCCCCTGCCTCACCCCTGCCCTGCTGACACACCTGGACACCTTCCGGGACTGAAGATGAGACATGGTGTAGGTTCCTGTCGCAGCAAACAGCAAGCGAGAAACTTCATTTAAATGCTTCCTTCTTTCATCCTTTACCTCCTCCTGCTTTCATTTCCTACCTCCTCTTTCCCACCTTTTCTCCCTCCTTTTACTCCTTATCTCTCGCTGTTCCTCTCCTTTCCTGTTTTCTCATTTCTTTTTTTTTCTCCCCACTTCCCTCCCGACATCCTCCTCTCCTTCCTTACCTCCTCCGTTTCCTCCTTAGCTCATCTTTTCCTTCATTACACTTACTCCCCTTTCCTACCTCCTAGTTATCCTCCTCATTTCCCTTTTATCTTAATTTTTCCTCCTTACCATCTTCTTTCCTTCCTTACCTCCTCTTTTTCCTCGTTTTCTTTCCTTCCTCCTTACTCCCTACCTCCCTTCTCCCTTCCAGCAGCTTGACGTGACCTGAGAACATGTATGCGCGTGTTAGAGAAGACATGTGGAGCCGGGTGGAGCTCCGAGACACTCCACCCGGCCAACCCAAACAGCTGCAAACGTTCACCAGAGGGGAGTTGGAGCCAGTAACCATGGCAACCATGGCTCGTAGCAGCATCACTGAAGTGTCATAAATCATTTAGATGCTCGTTCAGCCAAAACAACAAACAAGCAAACAAACAGGTCCAGAGGTCAGAAGTCAGTGAAAAAGTGTTAGGCCACTACTACTACTACTACTACTACTACTACTACTAATATTACTACTAATATTACTACTACTACTACTACTACTACTACTACTACTACTACTACTACCACTACTACTACTACTACTACTACTACTACTACTAATATAACTACTACTACTACTACTACTACTACTAATATTACTACTACTACTACTACTACTACTACTACTACTACTACTACTACTACTACTACTACTACTACTACTATGAAAACCCAACGCACGAGTGTGTGTTTCAGTCTGTTTCGTCACTCAGCTTCTTTTCTTATGCAATATGCTGTAAACTGTCCAGACTACATCTGTAGAGAAAGACCGCCACCTTCTGGAGCAAACACAAACTGCAACGGCAGGTAAGAAGAAAAAGCATCTAAAAAACAAAGTGTTTTAATAAAACATGATAAAAATATAAATACAATATAATAAATTATTAATATTATTATTGATGTCTGGGTTAAACTTTGGAAACATCTGTTAATGAAATCTGGAAACTCTTTGATCTTTATTTAAGATGTCTGGGTTATATATATATATATATATATATATATATATATATATATATATATATATATAGACATGTCAGGTAGTAACTATTTAACAAATAACAAATTAAACAAATTTTGTGTAATTATAAAATCAGACACAATTGTTATATATTATAATAGCGTGACACATATTATAAGTGTATAATTAACTCTGTTACAGATGCAGAGGTTATGCTTTATTTTATATAAGATATGACTTAAAGGCTGACATATAGACTGTTGTTTATTTAGTTTTCATAACTGCATATCTGTAACTTTTCAGGTCCACTGTACAACAATAATATCAGAAGGATTGAACTAATAAAACCTGATCAGAGACTAATCAATAAGTCACAAAAAGTAAAAATTAACAAAAGGACAGAAACAAGAAAACAAGAGAAACGCTGAGGTGAAGTTTTTTTTAACAGAGATACACGAATTTGTGCAAATATTGTCATTAAATGGAGTCTGTGGAGCTGCGGCTGTCTTTCTCTCTTTATTAGCACCAACATAAACACTAAACTCTGTTTATGCTGGGCTCCACCACATCTATTAAAATGTTCACTTAAGGGTCGGAGTTAACCAGAGGTATTATCAAGGTAGAAGATGGAGCTTTTAACTATTTCATATAATACTGGATAGTTTAATGAATAGTAATGCATATTTGAATTGTTATATTATGTATATTCAGCAGTATACAGCTGCATGTTTTCAGTGCTTTGGGGCCTTTTGTGAGTTATTATGAAGAACAGTGATTTAGAATAGCAACATAACTTTTAATACTTTCCATATTTAAACATCATAATAAACCTGTAGCTCTTTGGACCCCGTTCAGTTGCCGTTGCCCATCCTGCCTGATGTTAAAGTGGCTGCTGGCCGTCACTGGTGCAGAGGGAGTAGAGCAGGGGGCGGGGACGCCAGTGCTGATTGGTGAGTGTCCAATCAGGTCCTGCAGCTTCTACATAATAAGAGAAATCATTATCATTATCATTAAACATGCTTCCTGAAAACAAGTGGAAAGTGAGTTCTGTTTTGTTTTCTACTGTCCTTGCTGTTTAGTAAGATGACAACAGATATTGATTTAATAAATACATATGGATGATGCACAAAGACTCAGCTGTTACATATGAAACAGTTGTCAGTTATCTGGAGAAACAAGCTATAGTTATGTAACAATTCTCCGTTCATCTGGGATTTTCTTACATGCTTTGTATGTGTATATGCCAGAAGATGCATGTTTTGTAAAATACAACAGACTGTAAATGTGTCAGATATCCACTTGAGTCTTGATATGACTAACTTACACTGATGAAGCCTCAGAGAAGCTTCACATCTACTTTAAATGACTGTGTGAACGCCCTTTGGCCACCAGAGGACGCTGTTCTCCTGCTCAGCTCTGACTTCATTGATAGCAGATTACCTGCGTGTCCATGATGATCCTCACAAGGAAGTGAACTGCTATATGTGTTTCCAAGCTAGACTCACACTAGCTTGACACTCACGTCAATCAAAAGGCAATACTGTTTTCAAAATAAAAGTATAAATTTTAGTCATGGATCTTGAGAATGGAAAATGACTCAAGTATAAATAAATATATATCAAATCAAAAATTTCAAATCAAATTTTATTTATATAGCCCAAAATCACAAAATACATTTGTCTCAGAGGGCTTTACAATCTGTACAGGGAGTGACACCCTCTGTCCTTAGACCCTCGATTCGAGTGAGGAAAAACTTGCCCACCAAAAAAACCTTTTAACAGGAAAAAAGGTGGAAGAAACCTCAGGAAGAGACACAGAGGAGGGATCCCTCTCCCAGGACGGACAGACGTGCAATGATGTCACATGTACAGAACAAATCAACACACACATATTGTACACTCCACATATTGTACAATGAATAATAATGAATTACAATTGATGATAAGAATAGGTTACAATGAATGATGAATTATTACAGTAGCAGCAAATCATTACATAACTATAAACTGTAATGGGGATATGGCAACAATGATGACGGCGACAACACATGCAGTAGACGCCACGCAGGACCACAGCAGCAGACACAGTCCACAAGAACCTGCTGGACGAGAGAGCACAGAAACTCCGGGGAAGAAGTTTAATTAGTAACATGATAGATAGATGGATTAGATAGATGGATAGATAAGGAGAGAGAGAGAATGAGAGAGAGCGAGAGAGTATGTGAGTCCCCCAGCAGTCTAGTTCTATGGCAGCATAACTAAGGGATGACCTGAGCCAGCCCTAATTATAAGCTTTATCAAAAAGGAAAGTCTTAAGTCTACTCTTAAAGGTGTTGATCGTGTCTGCCTCCCGAACACAGAGTGGTAGTTTATTCCACAGAAGAGGAGCTTGATAGCTGAAAGCTCTGGCTCCCAATCTACTTTTAGACACTATAGGAACCACAAGGAACCCACCATCCTGGGAGTGCAGTGTTCTAGTGGGGTGAATATGATGGTGCCTGACCATGAAGAGCTTTGTAAGTTAGTAGAAGAATTTTAAATTCTATTCTAGATTTAACGGGTAGCCAGTGCAAGGAAGCCAAAATGGGAGAGATGTGATGTCTGATCTTGGTTCCTGTCAGAACACGTGCAGCAGCGTTCTGAATCAGCTGCAAACTCTTAAGAGACTTATTAGAGCAGCCTGATAGCAAAGAGTTACAATAGTCCAGCCTAGAAGTAACAAATGCATGGAAAAAATTGTGGGTTATCCAATTTTTTATGTCCTTAATGCATGCTTGGAGTTTAGTTAAGTGATTGGTTTCATCAGGCAAGTTAAATTATGATTCCTAATAATGTTCCCTAGAGGAAGCATATATAAACTAAATAGAAGTGGCCCTAATACAGAACCTTGTGGGACTCCATGAGAAACTTTGGTTTGCATGATGTATTCATTATTAACATGAACAAACTGAGAACGGTCTAGGAAATATGACTTAAACCAGCTTAGGGCGGTTCCTTTGATGCCAATTTGGTATTCCAGTCTCTGTAAGAGAATCTGATGGTCAATGGTGTCAAATGCGGCACTAAGATCTAATAGGACAAGTACAGAGATGAGTCCTTTGTCTGATGCCATTAGGAGGTCGTTTGTAACTTTAACTAGTGCGGTCTCTGTGCTATGATTTACTCTAAATCCTGACTGAAACTCCTCAAATAAACTGTTTGTGTGGAGAAAATCACATAGTTGGTTGGCTACGGCTTTCTCAAGTACCTTAGAGAGGAATGAAAGGTTTGATATCGGTCTGTAGTTGGCTAAAACCTCTTGATCTAGAGTTGGTTTTTTAAGAAGAGGCTTAATCACAGCTATTTTAAAGGACTGTGGTACATATCCTGATAATAAAGACAGATTAATCATATTCAATAAGGAAGGGCTAACTAAAGGTAGTACATCTTTAAGCAGCCTGGTTGGGATGGGGTCTAAGAGACAGGTTGACGACTTAGATGAAGAAATTATTGTAGTTATTTGTTGAACGTTGATGGGAGAAAAGCAGTCTAAATATAAATCAGGTTTTATAGCTATTTCCAAACCTGCTGTATCTGAAATCAGATGAGTGCCTGATGAGGGCAAAAGGTGATGAATTTTGTCTCTAATATTTATAATTTTATCATTAAAGAAGCTCATGAAGTCATTACTAGTTAGGCTTAAAGGAATAGATGACTCAATAGAGCTGTGGTTCTCTGTTAGCCTGGCTACAGTGCTGAAGAGAAACCTGGGGTTGTTCTTATTTTCCTCAATTAATGAGGAATAATAGGCTGTTCTGGCATTACGCAGAGCCTTCCTATAAATTGCAAGATTATCTTGCCAGGCTAGGCGAGATTCTTCCAGTTTAGAGGCACGCCATTTACGTTCAGATTTACGTGCCTCTTGCTTTAATTTGTGAGTGTGCTGGCTATACCATGGTGCTAACCTCCTCTGTTTTATTCTCTTCTTTTTCAGAGGTGCAATAGAGTCAAGAGTTGTCTGTAATGACTCTGTAGTATTACTAACGAGCTGATCTATGTGTGAGGGGCTACAGGAAGCTGCTAAGTCCTCTGTAACATTAAGACATGGCATTGAATTTAATACTATAGTAATTGTTTCCTTAAATTTGGCTACAGCACTGTCAGATAAACATCTGCTGTAGGAGTTTCTGAAAAAAGGCTTATAGTCCAGTAGTATGAACTCAAAGGTTATTAGAAAATGGTCAGATAGGATAGGATTATGTGGAAAGACTATTAGATGATCAATTTCAATGCCATATGAGAGTATAAGGTCAAGAGTGTGGTTCAGACAATGAGTCGGTTTGTTTACACTCTGACAGAAGCCAATTGAGTCTAACAAAGAGATAAATGCAGTACTAAGACTATCACTATGGTTGTCGACGTGAATATTAAAATCACCTACAATAATTACTTTATCTGATTTAACGACCAAGCCTGATGCAAATTCTGCAAATTCAGATAGAAATTCAGAATAAGGACCTGGAGCTCGATATAATATAACAAATAATATTGGCTGTAATGTTTTCCAGGTTGGGTGAGTCAGGCTAAGAACGAGACTTTCAAATGAATTATAATTTAGTTTAGGTTTAGGATTAATGAGTAAACTAGAGTCAAATATGGCTCCAACTCCACCACCTCGACCAGTACTTCGAGGAATATGAGTATTACAATGACTGGGGGGAGTGGATTCATTTAAACTAACATATTCATCCTCCTGCAACCAGGTTTCAGTGAGGCAGAATAAATCAATATCATAATCAGATATTAATTCATTTACTAAAACAGCTTTAGAGGACAAGGACTTAATATTCAGGAGTCCACATTTAATATAAGAACTCTTGTTTTGAAATCATTAGAACTGGTTCTTCATCAGAGCCGGTGCAACACGGCTTTTATTTTGATAGATATAACAGGAAGTGCGTCACGGGCCCGCTGGCCGGTTACAGCGGTAGGAACAGACTTTTCCTCTTCATTTAAAGCTCCTCCGGTGGACTACGGATCTCTACCGGGCAACATAGACACCGTTATCCGCAGTTCGGTGGCCGTCAGTCGGCCATGGCCTCCGTCACCTGCCGGGTCCAGTACCTGGAGGACTCGGATCCGTTCATCTGCACAAACTTCCCCGAACCTCGAAGACCTCCGACGGTCAGTCTGGAGGAGAACCTGCCGCTCAGCGAGCAGATCGCCGGGATACACAAGCTGCTGGAGGCGCCTCTGAAGGTGCGTCACTCACCGGTACAATGCCGCTAATCAGGATCTGTGTTAAATGTGCGCAGTGACGCTGTAAAGTCACCTGTGGAGTTCACGGACAGGTGTGACAGTCAGACTTTATCTACCAATCAGGGACTTTCAGCTTTTCTCAGGCATTTAACTACTGATAAACAGATTAATCGATGCAGTTGTTTTGCTGAAACGATCGATCAGCCCTGTGATTGGAGGGCAGTCTGGTTGTTGGTCGACTCAGTGCTTTAATGTGAACAAAACTGTAGCTTCATATTCTCTTTTACTGCAGCACATAAAGTTTTATCACAGCTTTAAAGCTGTTTAAATGGACGTCACTGCACTCCTATAACATTAAAAACACACACACAGTTTGTCCTCGTCCAGACCTGGAAAACCTGGAAAACCTGGAAAACCTGGTGCCCCCTGCAGACATGAGAAGTGCTGTCACTTTTTACCACTGTGGTGCTCCAGTGAGGCTGCTGGATGTGGAGTGAGGCTGCTGGATGTGGAGTTAGGCTGCTGGATGTGGAGTGAGGCTGCTGGATGTGGAGTGAGGCTGCTGGATGTGGAGTGAGGCTGCTGGATGTGGAGTGAGGCTGCTGGATGTGGAGTGAGGCTGCTGGATGTGGAGTGAGGCTGCTGGATGTGGAGTTAGGCTGCTGGATGTGGAGTTAGGCTGCTGGATGTGGAGTGAGGCTGCTGGATGTGGAGTGAGGCTGCTGGATGTGGAGTTAGGCTGCTGGATGTGGAGTGAGGCTGCTGGATGTGGAGTGAGGCTGCTGGATGTGGAGTGAGGCTGCTGGATGTGGAGTTAGGCTGCTGGATGTGGAGTTAGGCTGCTGTTTGCTGGCATGTGACCAGAGCTACTTTCCAAGCTCCTAAAATGTCAGATGTTGTGTTTACAGCTTGTTATGCTGCGTCCAAGAAACATTAAATTCTCTCCCAACTGAGCTGCAGAATGAGGAAGCGCTCATCAGACTGGAGGCTCCACAGTCCTTCCAGCTTCCTGTTGCTCGTCTGACTAATGATGCGTCTTTTTTTTGTCCTGTTTTCATCATCATGCAGGGGGTGCAGTTTTCCAAACAGGAAGTGAATGCATTGGTGTTTTCATGCTTCACAGGCTGACTCAGCATGATGTCACCATACAGTCACTTTTCAGTTATCGCAGAGGCTAAAGTGCTGCAGATAAAGTGGCCGCGTGACATCATAGCCTGATGTGTGTTTCTGTATTTCAACATTTCTGCTGTTCAGTTGTTTTATTGTAGGGTTGAGATCATTATTCATCAGTCTGTGCTTCTATATTTCCAACGCTCCTGATTCCTGCCAGAACACAACTTTCCTTTTTCACTTTTATTAAAGTGACGCTGCAGATGAAGGTAGGGTTACAGCCAGCCTGCTGTGAGGCTTTCGGAAAGCCGCTGGAATCTCCAGGATCAGATATAGACCAGAGAGCCGCTCCCACCAGATTACTTTCCTCTGCTGACCCCCTAATTGTTCCCATCATGCTCTGGGGCTCGACCCCCAGGCAGAGATCTAAGAGGATGATACGAGTGATCTTCATAGTAAATTAAGCTTTAGGTTGGTTCCTCTTGGTTCCCTCCTCCTCCTCCTCTGGAGTGGATGTGTTTCAGGGCGAGCTGAGTGATTGTGGAGGAACAGGGTGGGACCTGTAAACAGCAGATAAGCTGAATGGATGGATGGACGGATGTAATACTAACAGCAGAGTGTTGATAACAACTGAACAGGATTTTCCTTCCTCACATGTGGAGCAGCAGCTGTAGAAAAACAGGCTTTCATACACTCACTGTGCTTTAAATAGGATCATAATGTGATGAAGCAGGCAGACATTCAGCTTCTTGTTCCTCACAGTCAGATGATTCAGATGTCAGCGTCATCTCTGTTTCAGAGTGTCTTCTTTGTTGCGACGCATTCAGCTTTGTTCAGCTTCGGTGCAATTCAATGCAATTCTTGCAGCTGCAGCACAAGTATGTGTACATACAAGTACATGTGCAGTACCTAAAGCAGTACTGATGTGCTTGTACCTGTTCATACTGGACGTGCAGAGATTCCTTCTTCATTTATATCCTGCTCTGACATCGGATGTTAAACCTGATCAGCGTCCTGATCTTTAATCTTTGTTGCTGAGGCTGTTGCTAAGGTGGTTGCTAAGGTGTTTCCATGTGCTGTTCATGTTGTCCACTCTTATATTTCTGGTTCAGCTCCAACATGTACAGATGGATGTGAGAAGTTGATGTTTGGAGTAAAGAAGGAGGAACGGAAGTGAAATCCTGCTACTATAGTGTGTTTTAACTGTAACTTGGAGCACTACCTGTGTTCAGATACAACGGAGCACACCTGACCACACCCAGCTTTGATGTATGTGAGGTCAGAGGTCACCATATCACACCAGCTGCTGCAGACACACTTTAGTCAGAGTGACATAAAAAAGCACCGTGTGTGTGTGTGTGTGTGTGTGTGTGTGTGTGTGTGTCCTTGTGTTGCTGCTGTTGTTTCTGGCACACAGCGTGTTCTCAGACTGGATTCCAGCTTCATACCTGACAATGACTCACAGCTACACGATGCCTATAAATAGACAGAAAACATTCAGATCTGAACTCTGCATTCACACAAACACACACACACACACACCATGTTTACTGGAGGAGAGTAAGTCAGGTCTGCTGCAGAGGAGCCTGCATGACGAATCATCATTGATAAATATTGTTAAAAAATCTGATAAGTAAATTAGTTCCTGTTTACCAGAAGACTGGAAGCTGCAGTCATGTTGCTTCAGACCAAAGGTGAAGAAGTACTATTTAAGTAAAAGTACCATAGCACAGTGTAAAATGCAACATGCATTCAAATTGTTACTGAAGTTAAAGTACAGAAGAAGAAGAATCAGTCTTTATTGTACAGAAAACATTTAAAGTCAACTCTGTGTAAAGAGGAGAAACTGCTGCTGTGATCACAGTTCACATCTAAAAGAAGACTTCATCTATTTTTAGTTCCATGTTTCATCCCACATAGTGTTTAAATATGAATGTGTGGATGTAGAAATGACCTTGAACTCATCGTCAGTAGAACCGGTGTAGTCGCTTGTGTTTGTGTTTCATTAGTAGCAGCTGCAGGTTGTGTTTATACTGAACATGTGTGTCCCTCCGGATGTAGCATGTTGATATATGTTGGACAGTAACATGTGTCCTTATGCCCTGTCTCCTTCATGACTTTAAATCAATAAAATGAGTGAATATTCTCTGTCTCTCTCTCTGTTTCTGTCTCTGTCTGTCTCTGTCTCTCATTCTGTCTCTGTCTCTCTCTGTCTCTCTCTCTCTGTCTCTGTCTCTCTCTCTGTCTCTGTCTCTCTCTCTGTCTCTGTCTCTGTCTCTGTCTCAGTTGGAGGAGTGCACCCTTCAGTTATCTCCTAATGGAAACTATCTGGACCTGGACGCATCTCTGTCTGAGCAGAGAGACGAGCTGGAGATCTTCTATGAAGACGTGACGTAAGGACACCTTCCACCTTCCTTCTGTCTCACCTGTCATGGCCTCCCAGTGTGTCCAGTAGTGACACTCAGTCAAATTGATTTTAATGCTGACATGTTTTCATGTATTTTGATATTGATTGATCCAAGAACAGAAACCTGTGGAACACCTGTGTCTAAGTTTTGGGTGCGTGGAGGATTCATCTTCTTCTCCTGTCGTCTTGTCGTCGTTGTCCACAACTAGGAATCAGTTCATTCTCATGTTTTACTGTGTGTGCGTGTGTGTGTGCGTGTGAGCGTGTGCGTGCGTGTGTGTGTGTGTGTGCGTGTGTGTGTGCGTGTGAGCGTGTGCGTGCGTGTGTGTGTGTGTGTGTGTGCGTGCGTGCGTTCCCAGAGAGTGTAGACGTCATCTGAAACAGGATCTGGAAACTCTGTGAGATGTTGTCAATGTGAAATTCTGAAACGGGTCCTTTTTTCCTTTTTTAGCCTTTAGGCAAACAAACTCTTTTTTTTCTTTCTTTCTTTTTTCCTTCCCCTCTTTCCTTAGTTTCTCTTCCTGCTTCTCCGTCTTTATTTTTCCTCCCTCTCTCTCATTCTTTCCATACCTCCACGCTGCCGTTCTTTCCATACTCTAATCCCAGCCGGCTGCAGTCTGCTCTCACAGCTTCAGATGCTGTGAGCTGTTCTGGGATCAGTTCAGTGAATATGCTGCTGTCTTGTCCAGTCATAAAGGGTCAGCTTTGACAATGTCTGCTCACGGTGAAGTGATTATCCAGGAGATCAACTTCCTTATATATCTGCTATGGCCTCAAGCATTTTCACATTGCTTTCTTTCTTCTTCTCTTGCTCACTGATTTAAAGTTCGAACATGTACAACAACATGAAGGTCATTTATTGGCGTTTGTAGAGTGAAGTATTAATCCTTAGTTTCATGGTGGTGACAGTCATATCTTTGGCTAATGTTGGGTCATAAATCATCAGTTAATTTCAGGTTGTTATACTACTGGTCAGACTGTGAACATTTGCTCTTTCCTGCTCAATATTCTGTGCATTTCATTATCTTTTAAACTTCCTCTTTTCACTTGTCTATATAAAATATTTTACATATTTTATTGTAATTACTTGATCAGATTCCTTGTATGTACTTTACACCTGTTTCTGACTAACTAGTAGCTTTGTTCCGGTTCTGGTTCCACGTGGCGACTGGGTACCGTTCCTACGTTACATTCATTTACAGCAGTGTGCTTCCTCCTCTTCCATTGTCACATACAACTGAGTGATCTTATTTCAATTATTTGCAGCCTTGTTCTAACTGGAAATGTCCACTGACTGCAGCTGTAGTCTTCTGTGAAGGAAGAACATACATACAGACGTTGTAATAGTGTTGATCTTCTGGTCCTGAACTGGTTGTACTGACTAGAAATAAAGCTTCAAATACTCCTCTGAGATTTGTTGGGTATTTCTGTCTGTCTGTTTTCTTCCCATGAGCTCTGACTGTCTTTCTGTATTTCTTCCACAGAAAGGGGAAGAAACCCATTCTGATCCTGAGGACTCAGCTCTCTGTTCGTGTTCACTCCATCCTGGGTAATTATCTTCTCGGTATCCTCTTAGTTTATTCTTTCTTTCCACGTCTCCATCCCTGCGTCCACTCATGCAGTAGAGGGATGATGACTCAGGGGAAAGTCTTTATTTCTATCCACACTTTCACCACAGTGACGTGTTGCTCCGAGTCAGCTGCCGAGAGGATTTCTTCTCTCAGACTCTGAATCTGCTCCTTTTTATCAAGCAGCCTCTCACTCACTAACAAACAAACAAACGCAGCTGAATTTTTGGGCTAAATATTTTTTTGTAAATATATATCGTAATAATTAACTTTATACTAAGTGTCTTGTGTGGATTCAGGCGTCTCAGCTGCTTCTGTCTCTTCATGTGATCCAGACTGACTCCATGATGCTGAGATCAGATCTCATCATAGTTCTTTATGACTCTGGTTGTATGTTTGAGGTCATTGCTGCAGAATAAATGATCAGACGTCTTTCTAAAGGTGTTGCATTATGGGGAAGAATCTAAACCTTTGTGCAGCGCTGCATATATACAGTATCTTCATACCCTGTCGCCTCCAGGCTTGTTTTATTTTCTGGTTTAATTACATTGAAGGTTGGTCTTTGTTTGTTTGTTTGTTTGTTTGTTTGTTTGTTGTATTAGATGCAGAGTCAAATATGTCCAAGCTTTCATAAAAATGTGATATTTTGTCTTGTTGTAATGTGACCTTGATGTTATCGTGTTGTAAACTTGTATGACATGAACGCAGCAGCTGAACTTGTGAGGAACCGTTTAAAACTATTTTTACCTGCCAGATTAAATGAAAAGTAGCAGAGAAAACATCTGTTTTAACGTGAAACCAGTAAGATGTAAGAAAGGAAGCTGTAGCAGCTGCTCGCTCATCCGTTCCCCGAATCTCCGTAACATAGCAAAGTTAACACGACACACAGAGACCCACAGAGACCCACAGAGACCCACAGAGACACACAGAGACACACAGACACACAGAGACCCACAGAGACACACAGACACACAGAGACACACAGAGAGTAGAAATAAACAGGAATTGTCCTTTAATATAGACTTTTGTGTTAACTGTTCATTATCGTAAGCAGTACCGGCAGGTTTGATTTAGCGCTGCACGTTTTCTAATGTAAAGATTTCAGACGCGTTTCTTTCGGTGTATCTTCAGTTGTTATCTCGTAGCAGATGTGTTACTGAGAAACTGTTTCAGCTTGCAGGATGGGGTTGGTCAGGTAAAAAAGTCATTAAAAACAGTTGAGTCATCAGATCTGACGTGCCTAAACAAGATGATTGAACCTCCGTGTTCACCAGAACAATGATGAAGACGATGCTAGAGGCACTTTCAGAAGTTATCAGGAAATATTGTGTATTTCCTGATGTTTGTTCCTGAGAATCCAGCCGTTTCCTCACAGCAGCTGCTGTCATCACTGATCTCTGGGTAACACTCAGCTGACCGTGGATCAGTTTGTCAGAATGACCTCTGACCTTTGGCTGGTCGGCGGACATGTTGTTGTGCTGCAGGAGGTGAGTCAGCTCGCTTGGCCGGGCGAAGACTCTTCACCTCATGACCTCAGTCTGTCAGGACAAACAGTCACAGCCAGTTATAACAAGTTTGTTTTAAAACTTTCTGTTTGTGTTGTTTGTGCATTAAAACTCAAACTAAATCCAACTATTACAACGACTACAGACATCACAGTGTTTATCATGAGGAGTAACAGTAGCTGTGTGGATGAAAATAAATGACGTACATGAAGCATGTGACTTAAAAACATCAGGTCTGTGTGGAGCCATGAGGAGGCTGGAAACCATGAAACACACAGAAATGTCTTATTTCATCACGGTTTCCATCGTTTGACCTTTGACCTTCTGCTATTTTAATGACGTCATCTCACTGTGTCTCTGGTCTGCTAATATTCACACATCAGGAGTGGATGGAGACAAACATCTTTGGTTAAATGTTTTCTACGTTTGGAGGAAGTCTGGCTTCCATTCAGAGCCGACTTGTTATCTGGGCCTCAGGCCTGCTGCCTGTGTTTGTGTTGGGCCGTTAGCAGCTTTCCTCCTCTGAGAGTTTCACTGTGGTTTCTCTTCTGCTTCATTCTCGGTTTCATTGTTGCCGTTTTCATCCCAGCAGAGTTTCAGCTGCACGTTTCTGTTCACAGCAGCAGGAAAGGACGGAGGGAAGACTTCAGACATTTCAGTTATACTTGAAAATGTGTAATAAGAAAGCCTGTGAGAAATGAGGACAGAGACTCTGAGTCAGCAGCTACAAACAGATCGAGTTCAAACCTGCACAGATGCACAGTTGTTGCTCTAAGTCATCACTTTTAGTACCAGAATCTGTTGGTGGTTGGTCATTAAAGTCTGCATGTTTCATCCTCTGGAGAGCAGGAAGGAGTTCAGTTGTTGACATATATCTTCACCTTTCTGGGGAAACTGAACTTTCCCAGAGTTCCCGTTGTCGGGCCACTCCTCACTCCTCCCTTCTCCTCCCTCCTCCCTCCTCCCTCCTCCCTCCCTCACTGCCTGGCATGACCCCACCCTTCCTGCTCTGAGGGGATTTCCCATCATGCTTTGTTTAGGCCTGGCTGTGTTTGGCTCTCTCCTCCGCTGCCGTCACCGTCGACCTGCAGCTCGGTGACGGACGTCATCTCTCTCCTCAAAGTACATATGATCATTTTATTAGGTGGAGACCAGATTATAGAGACGAGTTTTATCAAAGCGCTTCTACCTTGCTACTTGCCTTGTTCTGAAGGTTTCCAACCGTTTGGTTGTTTCTCCAGAGTCCAACTCAATTAGTGACAGTGGCACTAACAGGAAATACCTCACTAAGTTTATCTGGGACACTTCCTGTCTCTGCAGGACAAACACATGAATCCTTCTGTCTCTGAGTGCTGCTCAGCTTCAATCAAACTCACGTATGAACATCCCGAATTACTTTAGTTTGACTTATTGTTCTCCACATCACAGTTCTGCAGCTTAAAGGACGTTTCTGCACATCTCCAGCTCTGTATTTCTATTCTGGCTCTACTGGAATATCTCTGCATGGTTTCCAGTTAAAACCTCCTTATTGATCTTATCCTGGTCCTTTCTGCAGCCCCTCAGTTCAGCCTCTGTCTCAAACAGGAAGCTCCCATCTCTTTAGAAAATAATCAACTGATTAACCAATAATGTGAATAATTGTTAGTTGCAGCGTTAGTAATAATAACTTTATTTATATAGCACCACTGTGTTTCCTCTCTCTGTATCAGCATGTGAAAGCTGAGCTGGGTGATATTTTGCATAGTGCTCTTAATAACTGATGTGAATGTGTAAGTGCAGTCAGTAGAGAGGAATGTCACACACACACACACACACACACACACACACACACACACACACACACTCGGCTTGGCTGGCATCATAAAACAGTTATAGCTCTCTATACTCCAGAGATGTTCCCTCTTTAAACCTCTCAGCTGCTGCTGTAGTGTAACTGTGGCTGTGTGCGGCCATCAGGAGGAGTGTGTGCGTTCAGTGTAGTCAGTTGATCAATTAGTTGATCAATTAGTTGATCAACAGCAGATTAATCAGCAGCTGTTTTGAGTCACTTCCTTTGGTCCTCTGACAGGAAAGTGAATATCTGGAACATTTCAGGACGTCATCTCAGGCTTTGAGAAAACAAACAAACAACTAATCAATGAATCAATAAAAATGATCCACAGGTTGTTCAGTAATGAAAATGGTCGTTGTCTGTCTCATTTGTCTCTGTGGGGGAAAAGTCAGTCAGCACTGTGAAGCAATCTTTGTATTTTTAGTCATCTGAATGTTTCAGTGGTGAAACACAGCTGTGTATCTCAACCTCTTCATCTCTCTCTTCTCTCTGGCTGTAATTTACTTTGAAACAACAAGTCACATTTGACCTGTTTGTCCCACAGAGCAATTTAAAGTCATTTAGATGTTTAACCCCTTCAACCCCGTTGTGCCCTCCAAACACAAACACACGTTATTTTGTCCAAACTTTAAGTTTAGACAAAAGCATGTGGCTGCACAGGTGTAATTAATACATTAATAAACATCTGCTGCCCGTTCATGAAGCTGCGACTTTATTCTGAAACTTTTACTTTTACTTTTATTTTTTCCACACAGACCTCGTTTCTGTTCTTCGTTTGTTATCAGCAGGAATCCGCCGTGGTCATTCACAGCAAAACACAAAATATCACCTGTATACAATACAAACTGTGTTCCTGCACATGCTCAGTGGCATCTGTCTTAAACACATCTACTCTCTGGACACTGAAGGACTAATTTATGTCTATGTATGTTAATGTTGTGTTTTTAATGTGATGGTATTAATCTGAGGACAACATGACCACACTGGAGCGGACACACTGCCTGAATAAATGGTTTGATCTTACAACCAATTAAGGCCAAAACAAACTCAATGTTATCATGTCACGTTCTTTAAATTCACATATTTTCTGCAGCTAATGCATCTATATGGTTATTTATCTCTGCTAATATGACAGAAACAGCAAATGAAGCTGTGAAACTGAAAGTGACCAGTCGGTGGCAGAAAAGTGAGATTACTGTAAACCAATCAACTCCTTCAAGTTTTGCCTTTGACGTTTGTGCTTTCATTTTATTTTTACTCACTTTCAGTTCCTTTTTTTGTGAGATTTTGAGGCTGACCGAACCCTCAGAGAAGACACTTTGGTCATTTTAAAGAATCTCTGATGCGTCTGTGAAACGTTGGTGTGGTCAGCTGCCACCAGACTGTGAAACTGTGCTTCATAACTTCATAATAACTACCTGCTATTTCTGTAACCTCACATAACTGCTGTTGCAGCTCAGTGTTTAAAGGAGAAGCTGTGTCACCACACGTATCTGGTTATTTTGGGCTTCATTGTGTGGAGATGAAGTCAGTTTGTTGCCGTGTTTACCAAACAGAATAAACCTGTACTACTTGAATATAAAGTCAGTATAACACACAGCAGACTCTCTGTTGACGAGCTTATGAGAATTCATCGGTAGCGCTGACATGACAACGAGAGGTCAAGGAAATGAGAGCCAGCATCCTGTTTACGATATGAGAGGATGAGAGGATGACGCCAACAAACACAACTCTGTCAGAGAGAAGACGGATCTGTGTCCGCTTACTGAACACGACATTTCTGCACTTTATCAGTTAAGATTCAGATAAACTGTGAACTGTTAAAAGGCAACACATTCACAA